>APFE030564219.1:0-16284 GCA_000404065.3 Pinus taeda | reverse complement strand
GCTAGTGATGCATCATTGTAATTGTGTATCTTGGAAATTTCATTTAATGGTTTTAAAGTCTTAAAAATGGCACACTTTCATGCATATATTGTGAATGTTGTAAGATTATTATTTCATTGTTTATAGTGTATGTTTGTGTTTATAATAAGGAAAATGAACTATTTAATTACCTTTAGTATACATCTTTGAATTGTTCATTTATTTCTTTCATGATCGTTGTTTCTATGCGAACTACTTCACAAGATAATTAAAGATTCTTTTAGATATATGTGTGTGTGTCTTTATTATGATATTACTATTACTCTTCTTCTAAACACTCACTTTCTATTTTCTATCTGTGAAAGAACCTTTATTCACATTGCAATTGAGTGCTTCACAAGGCTAACTTACTTTCTTATCTCGAAATTCATACTCTCTTATGTTGTTTATTGTAGCTAAGGAAAATGTTTAAGATTATGGCAGTTAGGGTTGTTTCGTAGATGGGGCTCCTACTCCAAATGGTGTAAGGTCTACTTGGGACTTCATATCGATGATACCCCCTATATGTTGGTGGTTTCCAAAGACAACAACATTTTGGCACTAGAAAGAGGGCCAACCTTTGTATAGTTGATAACTCAACTCATTCACATAAAGAACCTTCAGTTCAAGGTAGTAATTCCGTGAGTCCGAATCCAACCCACATGTTTTAGAAAGAAGAGTCATCTCAGTAAGGTCCAAAGCATGCTTATGAAGTTACTTACGAGAAACTTTGGATGATTTTTCCTATCATCCATCAGTTTGATAGAGCTCTTAGATTACTACTTGTTACGTATGCTATTCCTTATATGAAATCTTCGAAAGAGACAACCCGCTGTGGTGTTGTAGTTTCCTTAGTTGAGGATTTCGTTACTGCTACCCTTGATGATTTAGTTGATTCACATGAAGAACCTCATTACAAAGGGGATATTCCACTACCTATTGGGGAAAATATAGAGGGAGACAAGGAGAACTTTCATTTTTTAGGTGACAAACCGATGAGGGACAATGAAAAACCAAACAATGATGGAAATTTGAATAGTAAAGAGGAAGAGTCTTTAGAATCAAATAATGAGGAAGAGAATTAAGACATGACTAACGACCAATTGAGAACATGAAAACATGTCATCGCAAACCTATGAAAGGACAGCAAGTCACAGTAAGTAACAAAAGGAACATAGTTTTTTTACATAATGAATGAAATTAATGGACATAATTTCCACTTACCTCAAGAAGACACGACATACCACTCGCCATAATAATCCACAACCACCATAAGCCTATGATGTAATATACACCATCAGCCTATGATTTCATTATCTTAATTAAAATATTTCACCCCTAGTGAACTATCCATTCAAACTTGTACCTATTAGACTATATGAAATCTCAGCAAGAACAATGGGAGATTCATTGAATCACATAAAGCCCATAATTTCCCTTTTTCTATAATATTGCGACAATGTTTTAGAAATTTTTCAGTCTGCAAGATGCATTAGGTATGTTGAGATATTATAGGGGTATGATTATGTTCAGTTTACTCAAGGGTTTATCACCTATAACGGTAGGGTGGCTCCTAGAGGTTCTATAGCATGTGTGGAAGGTCAGTTTGGTTTAGTTCTATCGGTTCCACTTCCTTAACTATACATAGGGAGTTGAGTCACATCATAGTATCCTATCGTCACATGTTTACCCCACTAGACCGAGTAGCTTGGGTAAATGTGGGAGGAGGTGGTTACACAGTGGTATCAAAGCATGGTTCACCCCTTGGATAAGATGAGCAGTGTGTTAGTCATGCATTCATTTCGGTTGCATATATGTGTTCTCTATGCTTATGCTCTATGTAGTTGTGTGTATGCATGATGGTGGTCATGGTTGCAATGGCGTTGCCATGTGGAAGTAGATGGTGTGTTGTTGGATGTAGTCGTCATGAATGTATGTTGGTTATGAATGTCAGAGCTTATATATTGTTATGCATAGATTGATATGGTTGTAGTTGTCATGCATGAGGTAATGGTATGTGGTTGGTATGATCAGGCATTGATACCTAGATAATGGTTGAAAATTATGATTAATGCATATATGATTATGTTTATACATGTATTATGCTAATCTAGCTGGTCTTGTAGACAACATATCCTCCCCAAACTATATTGAGGTACGTTGGTTTGCTTATGATTTAGTTTAGCTAACATGATATAACTTGCAGGAAGAGAATATCCAAGATGACTAGAAGAATGGTAGACTATAGTTCATAAGGTTCTCCCTGTGGATAAGATGAGAAACATTTTGTTGGGCACTCTTCTAGCATAGAAGACACATTGAGAATTTTGAAGGAAGAAATAAGGAGTTACAAAGCAGATAATGATAGGATCATTTAGGAACAAGAGAAATAAGAAGAAGTTAATGTAGTCATACTTCATAGTTTTTCAGACTTGTAGAGACATGTACCACTTCAGATTAGCTATGTGTAGGAGGATAGCACTAGTGGGGAATTTGATAGTATATCTCATGGTGGGCACAGGTTGAATATATATGACACTATCATGGATGGAAGATTCTTGGATACACCTAATAGGTGAGGCAACGGATATGGGATTTACTCTAGTTCTGGTTCAGATAGGTATCACGGTCGATATTTTTTGGATGAGTTCAAGAAAGAAAATCCACCTACATTTCATGGAGAAATGAAGAATTCATAGGATGTCGAAGCATGGTTGCTTGGTATGAACAAGTTCTTCAGGTTGCATTATTACTCAGTGAACATGAAGGACAAAATAGCTACATTTAGTCTTAAAGGAAAAACATACATTTGGTGGGAAGATGTAAAGAATATTAGAGGCATTCATGAAGAGGAGTTGACTTGGAGTGAGTTTAAGAGACTATTCAAGACGTACCTATCAGAGAGATACTAAGATGAAGCCAAAGGAATTCTTGAGCTAGAGATGGGATCTATGATTGATGAGGAATACAATAGTAGATTCTTGGAGTTATTGATGTATGTGCCGTACCTCAAGGAGGAGACTGCCAATATTCATAGATTCATTAGTGGGTTTTCATATCATTCAAGGAAAGGATTGAGTTTAATGAGCCTATATCAATGGAGGAGGCCATTCAGAATCTAAATCATCGTTATGTGAAATCAAAGCACGAATTTTAAACTAAGATGGATTGGAAAGATAATGCAAAGAACAAAGGAAAATGGGAAAATAAGTGGCCAAGGCCTCACGACACAGGTAACAAAGAGAATGCAACACTACATAAGAAGTTAAATGCATTTGATAGAGGACAAGAATTTTAGTCTGGGGAGCAGAACAAGGTTGTTGGCTAGAAGCCTTTACAATATTGGACTTGTGGCAAGGATCATCATCTAAGAGATTGTCCATATCATTAGGGTGGTAGACCGAAGATTGAAGGTGCATAGGAATCATGTACAGTGGAAGATGTTGGAGAGTGTCCCTCGGATTTATGCAACACTGGATAGCAAGAAGGAAGATTACTATGCATATATTATTGGGATGGATGGTAATTTTTGTGATCAAGTTGTTTCTATTTTGATTGACCTTGGATCTAATTATAATTATGTTAAACCTGACTTGGTGTATAAGTGTGGTTTCACTGAAGAAGTGCATGTAGAATCTATGTTAGTGCAGTTGGCTACAAGTACAAAGAAGAGATTTCATCATTGGATAAGAGCTTGCACATTTCAATTGAATGCTATGCCTACCTTAGCACATTTAAATGTATTGTCATTGGATCATATAGTATGCTTTTGGGTATGGACTGGTTGTATCTTCACAGGACTAAGGTGGATTTTTATGACAAAGCTATTGAATGCTTGGATGAAAATGGAGAACAGAGAACCTTACGGGATAACAAGAAGGAAACATCAATTAGGATGGTGATAGATATGCAGGTAAATCATAGTCACAAGAAGGGGTGTGTGTTATTCGCAGTGCATATTTCTAGTGATTAAGGTAATTAAGTTGAGGATGCAAATGTCTTGAGTAGGTACCTAGTTTTATAGTAGTTTTAGGATATGTTTCTGGCATAGATTTTAAAGTTGTTGCCTTATAGGGAAGTTAAGTTTTCTATTGAGTTAGTACCAGGGGCAACACCAACATCAAATGCACCTTATAGGATGAGCACACCAGAGATAGTAGAGATGAAGTTTCAATTAAAGGAAATACTTGAAAAGGGATAAATCAGGACAAGTGTATCACCTTGGGGTGCACTGATGTTGTTTGTGAAGAATGATGGTACTCTTAGGTTATGCATTGATTATAGGAAGTTGAAAAAGGTGGCGATTAAGAACTAGTATATGTTTCCAAGTATTGATGACTTGTTTGATCAGTTGAAAGGAGTAACAATATTCTCGAAGATTAATCTGAGATCCGGATAATTTGGTACGCATCAAGTAAGAGGAAATTTACAAGACAACCTTCTGGATGAAGTATGGGCATTATGAATTTATTGTATTTCCATTTGGTTTGACTAATGCTCCAACTACTTTCATGTGCTTGATAAATAGTGTGTTGCATTCTTATTTGGACAAGTTTGTTGTTGTATTAATTGATGACATATTGGTATATTCTAAGAATGAAGAAGAGCATGCCGAACACTTAGCATCGGTATTGAGATTATTGAGAGAGCATCAGTTAAATGCTAAGCTCAATAAGTGCATTTTATTTTAGATAGAGGTACATTACTTTGGAAATGTTTTCCAAGGAGGGTATAGCAGTGGATTCAGAAAAGATAAGGGCTATCATGGAATGGGAACTCCTAGAAATGTGGATGAGGTAAGATCATTAATGGGACTAGCAGGTTACTATAGGAGGTTCATCAAGAATTTCTCTTAGATTTGATATCCTATCACATCATTATAGAGGAAAAGTAGGAAGTTTGAATGTACAAAATAATGTGTAGCAAGTTTTGAACAATTGAAGCAGTTGTTCATGAATGCTCTAGTGTTAAAGATTTTAGATCCAGATAAAGAGTTTGTAGTGTGCATGGATTTTTGCAAGAGGGGTTTTATTGGAGTCCTTATGCAAGAATAATAGGCGGTATGCTATGAATCAAGGAAATTGAATGAGCATGAGAAGAATTATACGACACATGATCTTGAGTTGGCAATGATCATTCATGCATTGAAGATGTGGAGGCATTATCTTCTTGGTAGGAGGTTTTTATTTATGAGTGATCACGGTGGGTTGAGGTACCTATTTTACCAATCGAATGATGATGCAACTAATATGATAAGGTATCAAATATTCTTAGTGATTCTCAGATAAGTATGAGGCCCCTATGCTCAGATTTGTTGTTATCACCTATAGATTGCATATTCGTGACATGTTTGACAAAATTCCTGTCATGTCTAGTAGGGTTGTTCAAATATTTACATTTGTATCAATGCCTCAATGTTATTTTTCATTCTTAAAGATTTCATGGAGTTTTGGGAAGTGGCCTGAGTCCTGGCCTTGAAAAGGAGCCATAGAATCTAGGGTTGAAAGCTCAGAACTAGCTGAAAAGGACCTTATTCGCTTGCATGCCCATGTTGTGAGAGCGATTGGAGGGCCCCAGTTGCACGCATGCCCATTTCATGGGAGTGACTGAGGCTCTAGAGTAGTGAAGTGTCAATTTGTTTTAGGGTTTAATCACTTAGAAGGGTTGGTTGTCTCCTATAGCTTTTGTGACATGTGCAAAAGGTCAGATTGATTGTGTTTGGTTGGTTCCACTTTCTTAACTATACATGGGGAGTTGAATCAGATTGTAGTAGCTGCTCGTCACATGTTTACCCCAATAGACTGGTTAACTTGAATAAATGTGGGAGGAGGCTGTTACAGAATCAAAGTCCTTTTTGTATGGAGTTCATTAACATAACACTCATTCAATATCAATCCAAAGCCCCATGGAAAACAAAGGAACACGTTTTCTTTTAAGAAACGGTTAAGGGTTTTGCAATAATAATACTAGATTATGTGCTAGAAGCCTCATAATATCTTTTTGTTATGCGATAATGTAAATATTCACGAGACCATACAAAATTAGTGCCATCTCTAGGATTTCATTTCTTCCCTATTCTAAATATATATTTTCTTTATGAATATAGAAAATCCCAAGAATCAGAAGGTATTTACATTACAACATATATCAACAAAATATTTTAACTAAAACCAATAAACCCGTCCTTAGCTTCCCCAATCAACAACGTCCAAAACTAGGCTTGTCGTTCCTCTGTGAGTGAAGAGGCTTCTTCTTATCAGGAACCACACTAGGAGGAACACCTCCAAGAGAATGTTGAGCACTGCCAACCATACAATTCCCTAGAGTTGTGACTCGAGTGCTGAGTGCAATAAATTCCTCATGGAATTCATTCAAAGAAATTTCCAAACTACTCAAAAGTTAGAGGAACTTAGCTTCTAATAATAATTGTGAAGACTAGCATTGTCTCTCATCCATGCCATCCTGTTGTTTCCTAGAAACTTTGGCAACACCTCAACCAAATCAATAAATTTAAGAAACAA
This sequence comes from Pinus taeda, assembly GCA_000404065.3. Lineage (NCBI taxonomy): Eukaryota > Viridiplantae > Streptophyta > Pinopsida > Pinales > Pinaceae > Pinus > Pinus taeda. Next base: position 9,745 of record APFE030564219.1, on the reverse strand, counting down.
AGAACCAACATCAAGGCTTTCTGGAAGACAATGAGGTTGTTCCATTTAAGGAAAGGACCATTGAACCCGACTTGCAAAAGAACTAACAAGCTTAACCCACACCCCAAGACTAGCAAGGTAAGGCTTCCAAAGAATTTTCTGGAGTTCCACATACTCTATTATATAATTGAGACTCAAACACTACCATAAGCCATATTGAGGAAAATTTTCATATCCAACCCAAAATCCTCTAGAGGCTGATGAATAGATTGATGATTGAAAGTGCAAGGTGATGAAATTAACTCCAACCCACTTCTCAGAGAAAGGAACTCCATATCCATATTGAATTCCAATCGCTCTCACGAAATAAGAATTAAATTCTTATGCCTCATTTTGTAGATGAGAAGAAATATTTCGAGACACATAATAAGGTGGAGGGGACACTTAGAGGAAAATTTTAAAGATCGACGTCAGAAATTAATAAATATCTAGATCCCAATACCACTTATCCTTTTATCAAGAGCCATAGACCATTTAGAGTAGGTGGAAAATGCCTCATCTTCGCTTTCAAAAAATTTCCATATGTGTCAAAATTTGAATGAAAGTGAATACGCCTTGGGAGTCTCGTCATGACTATGGTATATAGATGATTTTAAATTTTCGTTGATCCAAATATAATATTCCTTGGCCCAAACATAGCCTTTTTTTCTAAAATGTCTGCCACTGAATTCAAAAGTCAACAAACATGGAAAAATTCCATATGCTTGAATTGAGAGGCAAGTAAGAGAATCCTTTGGAGAATAAGAGGGAAAACAAAGCTCGACTCCATCATAGCCTAGACCACCTAAAGAATTATAATCATTGAATCAATAAAGACTAGAATAATGTTAAAATTTATTTCCAAAGAAGTTTCTAGACCCTTCCATAGAGAAAGAAACTCCATTTCATGGGAGTGACTAAGGCTCTAGAGGAGTGAAGTGTCAAGTTGTCTCAGGGGTTAATTACTTAGAAGGGTTTGGTTGTATCTTGTAGCTTTTGTGACATGTGAAAAAGGTCAGATTGATTGTGTTGGGTTGGTTCCATTTCCTTAACTGTACATGGGGAGTTGAATCAGATTGTAGTAGCCGCTCATCACATGTTCACCCCAATAGACTGGTTAACTTGAGTAAATGTGGGAGGAGGGTGTTATAGAATCGGAGAAATTTTTGTGGAGTCCTTAACATATCACCCATTCACTGTCAATCCAAAGCCTCATGGGAAACAAAGGAACATGATTTTTTTTTTTTAAGAAACAGCTAAGGGTTTTGCATTAATAATACTAGATTATGAGCTAGAACCCTTATAATATCTTTTTTTCTTTGACAATGTAAATATTCACCAGACCATACAAAACTAGTGTCATCTCTAGGATTTCATTTCTTCCCTATTCTAAATATATATATATTTTTATGAATATACAGAAGATCCCAAGTATCAAAAGGTATTTACATTACAACATATATCAACAAAATATTTTAACTAAAACCAATAAACCCGTCCTTAGTTTCCCATATCAACATCGTCCAAAACTAGGCTGCTCATTCCTCTGTGAGTGAAGAGGCTTCTTTTTATCAGGAACCACACTAGGAGAAACACCTCCAAGAGAAAGTTGAGCACTACTAACCATACAATTCCCTAGAGTTGTAACCCGAGTGCTGAGTGCAATAACTTCCTCATGGAATTCATTCAAAGAAATTTCAAGACTACTCAGAAGTTAGAGGAACTTATCTTCTAATAATAGTTGTGAAGACTAGCATTGTCTCTCATCCATGTCATCCTGTTGCTTCCTAGAAACTTTGGCAACACCTCAATGAGACCCAAAAATTTAAGAAACAAAGAACCAACATCAAGGCATTCTCGAAGACAATGAGATTGTTCCATTTCAGCTAAGGACCACTGAACCTGACTTGCAAAAGAACTAACAAGATTAACCCACACCCCAAGACCAGCAAGGTAAGGCTTCGAAATAATTTTATGGAGTTCCACATAATCTATTATATAATTGAGACTGAAACACTGCCATGAGCCATACTAAGGAAAAATTTCATATCCAACCCAAAATCCTCTCGACGATGATGAATAGACTGATGATTGAAAGTTTAGGGTGATTAAATTAACTCCAGCCCACTTCTGAGAGAATGAAACTCCATAGCCATATTGAATTCCAGTCGCTTCGACAAAATAAGTATTAAATTTTTATGCTTCATTTTGGAGATGAGGGGAAATATTTCGAGACACATAATAAGGTGCAAGGGACACCTAGAAGAAAATTTTGAAGACTAATGTCAAAAATTAATAAGTATCTAGATCCCAATACCGCTTATCCTTTTAACAAGAGTCATAGACCATTTAGAGCAAGAGGAAGATGTCCCATCCCCACTTCGAGACAAATTTCCATAAGTATCAACATTTGAATGAAAGTGAATATGCCTTGGGACTCTCGTCATGACTATGGTATATAAATGATTTTGAAATTTCTTTGATCCAAATATAATCTTCCTTGGCCCAACACGGAGCCTTTATTTTGCAAAATGTTTGCCATTGAATTCAAATGTCTTCAAACATGGAAAAAATTCCATATGGTCGAATTGAGAGGTAAGTAAGAGAATACTTTGGAGAATAAGAGGGAAAAAAAGCTCGACTCCATCATAGCAATGACTACCTAACAAATTATAATCATTGAATCAATGAAGACTAAAATAAAGTAAAAATTAATTTCGAAAGAAGTTTCTAGACCCTTCAATAGAGAAAGAAACTCCACTTGGTTGTTTGTCGCATGACCAAGACCCCATGGAAATTGTGCCACAATTTTTTCATTGGGGTTGAATAATGCCCCTCTTACTCTTGCCTTCACCATAAAGGAACATGATTATTAAAATAACAAATATGATGCATTGTGTAGGATAGTTGAATTCCATAAAGATTAGTTATGCTACACTAGAAGCATCAACATTCTCCACCATGGAAACCATTCAAATTTTACTCGAAAACCTTTTTATTATCTTTAGAAAAGATTAAACATAAAAGTTTAATTACATACCTTAACTGATATATTTCCTTTATTAAGAGGTATATAATGTCATTTCCCATTGCTTTTAGCCTTAGAATTTGATGTTTTGTTATGAGGTAACCCTTTCATGCTTTGAGGTTGTTGGTGAAGCTTCTCTTGGATCTACATGAATAAACTCAGCATGGTCTCAATTGTTTTCTGGTTTTTATAATAGACAAATAACTTAACTTGTGCATTTTATTCACATAACTTAAGAGGCATGTTTTTTCATTTGGGCTTATCTTAGTTGGTTGGGAGAAATAATTGTTGTCCTCCGCACCTAGGTTCCATTCTTGCAAGCCACATGTTGAGGTTTATTGTAATGGATTTGAGCACTATTGTTGAGTCTGATTAGTACCTAGAGGACCAAAACATATATGTTCTTCATATGGAATATAAATATATTTCTCATAAAGAGGGGATGGAAGAAAAACATATGAGACTTGTTTCGTTTTTTGAAGTCCATTACTCACATTATTAATGTTTCCATTTTATGGTGTTTTAGACATCATAATGCTCAATTCAACCAACTCTGATGATGTAAGACAACTATAAGTAATCAAAATTTGTTTTAGTATTTTTGTATATTGAAATATCTATTAATCGATCAAGTAATGAGTAATTATATTGAAACGAGTGCAACATTATCATGTTAGCATTGTACTATCTATAGTGTATTTTGAATATATAGTGGCACAAAATGTTGGTGTATGTTTGAATCTATAGTAGTACAAAGGGTTAGCCCTTGCATACATTTAGCTATTTATGGATTTTTGCCACACTTACACTAGTATGACCACTTTGTTTTAAAGGCCAAACTTATTGGTACATAAGGTTTCCACGATATATTGAATTTTTTCCGATGTTACAAATCTCGGGGAAAGCCCTTGGATAATTTCCCTCATTTTGAAGATGATACATAGGGAAAACCCTAGATTATTAAGGCCACAAGGCTAGTCGAGAACAATGATGAAAGCCATTAGAGAAATATACTATATATGAGCTCAACATGTCACTTGTGGGAATCAAACCTAGGTGGGGAGGATGATAGGCATTCCTCAAGCCACCTGAGATAAATCCAATTGTATGTTAATGCATTAACTTTCTCCTTGGAAATTTATTTGAAATTTTTGAAAAGGGATGGAAGATGCTTTCATACTTATCTTCATTTTGGAGATTTAGTTTAAACCACAATTTGTTGTGACTATTTCTCTTTATCATATTAACTTTTCGTTTCTTTTTCTATCAAGATAACTAGAAAGTTGGATAAAGATCTCACTTTCTAACACTTAGTTTCATAAAGTGTATATGGACAAGGAAGTAGTTATATTGTGAAACTTCCCCCTCTTTTTTTTTTTTTTTTAATATATATGTATGTAGAGGTTCCAAAATTGGATAGGATGAGAAAAGATCCCACTCCCACCTATATTTTATTGTATAATCCTAATAAATACATATGTGATATGAGATAGTGCAATTTCAAAATTGGTACCATGATTAGTGAAGGAAACTTGTGAAGATGAGAAATCATGATTCGCTAAAGCCAAAGAAACTTAACAAGTTCCACTTATTGCAATACTATGTTATACATTATGTTGGAAAGAAATCTAATACATCCACTTCTACTTAGAGGGTTCTAAATCATTCTCATTCTACATGGATTTATTGTCTTAATATACTCTTTACTTGAACATTCTTTGTTATCTTCCATTCATTAATTGAGTTATGCACTTTTCTTTCATATTTTTATTATTCCTCGATTAAGTTTTGGGCATATTATGCATATAAAAATTCATTAATGAGGTTAATATTGTGTCAATAACATACATTAGGGGAGGCTTTATGAGGGTTTTGAGTATAAATCATTATCACTAATAAAGTGAAGAGATGGATATATATGTTATCCACAGACATCAATTTTAAGCCATAATTATATACTTCAAATGATACTATAAGAAAATGAAGAAAGGGAGATAATTGATTCAAAGGCATAAGTGTAGCCTTGTCTTGAGAAGCATATTGTGTTATAAAATAGGCTATTATATTTGTTTGGCCTTTCTATAATGTAAAAACAAATAGAATATGTATAATAAAGAGAATTAAAAATAGGTCTTTGTGATTTTTTACTTAATTGTTGGTTATGGGCTAGTGCTTTCAAATATAACAGAAGAGAGATATAACTAAAATGATAAAATTGAAAAGCACATACATGAAAAACACAATTGGGTTTTGGAAAATGTGAGTGAAATACATTTGTATTTTTCTTGGGAAAAATCAATTAAAATGTAAAAACCTCCCAACAAATTACTTATAAATCATGAAGGTGCAAGATCAAAGGATATTTTTCTTGAATGAATATCACTAATTAGATGAAGATGTTAACTTTCAAAGAGAAACATTACTCAAATGCAATGTAACACTACTCATGATGCACTAATTCCTGGAATTGAATATTGAACAACTATTAAATTTCATATTTATAACTATTTCTCTTTATACTCAACATTTCTTTACACCCTTTGGACCAATAGATAGATTAAAACGTGGTGAAAATAAAGTAAATTTAGCTCTTAGAAATAATTAAACAAAATAACTTTTATAAAACTACTAAGTGAGTGATTATGAATGATAACTCTTTTAACTTTTCAATCTAACTATTTTCAAAATTTTATTTTGGTGTAGATTATATATATATATATATATTCTAATCAACGCCCATAGAAACCGAATCACTCTTATTCACACCATAGAAACTGAATAACGCAGGTAAAAAAAACTACAGCAACATAAAAAAATTATAAAATAATATCACTGACTTTAAAAGATGGTTTAATGGATGGTAATTAGAAAATTGGTTTAATGAGTAGTAATTAAAAGATTGGTTAGCGGTGAATTTGAACACAACGGTCCAAAAAAGCAATCATAAAACCCATGAACGCCTTAGTTATTATACACTCGGCCGCGCGTGAGGAATGAAGAATGTGAGGGATCGGTGGTTATATACTTTGCCGCTAGTGAATGAAGAATGAGTGGGATCGGTGGAATGAGAGGAGGAAATTCACCAGCGAAGAGGAGGTGATCGAAGTTTTTGCAGTCCTAAAACAGCAGCAAGGCGATCTGAGTGGATTATTCATGGAGGGTAATTTTCTGTTTCTTTAATTTGCTTTAATTTGTTTTTGTTTATTTCTCTGTTTATTCCACTGGTTAACCATGGAAACCAAGTAACCTGACCATTTTTTCCTGTTCAATCTACAGGTGGTTAAGCATGGGTGTTCTTTCTCTCTCAAGGTCTTTGATGTAAATTTGTCTATCTTATGGAGCGCTCCATAATGTTCTGTGTAGTGTTGTATGCATCCATGTCCTGTCCTGTGTAGTGTTGTGGTATGTTTGTAGTGTGTATGGTTGTGTAGTGTTGTGGTATGTTTGTAGTGTTGTGGTATGGTTGTTTTGTGTCTGCTAAATGAGAGAGAAAGTCCAAGCGAGGAGAGTATGCAGGGGTGGTTGAAGGGCTAACTTGATCAATGCATTCAGAGTGAGTTGGTACCTATGGCAATATTTTCTTGAATTACTTCTAAATTCATTCCCGGCCCTTTGTTTCTGTTCTTTTCTTGATGAGGTGGAATTTTATATACAGGAGAAGCTGGAGTGACGAGTTTGGAGCTCTTTTTTAACCACCTGTTTCCAGAGTTTCAATAACAAATAACAAATGAAAGATTCTTAAGAAGCAAGGTTAGTAGTAATTGCGAATGGACTTGTTCTCCTGTGTTTCTTGGTGCAGTTTACAGATATCTCTATGATATATTTACAGAACATGTCCATTGAGCCAGTTTTAGTATGTTCACATAGAGGATGTTCACATGTGAGATATTCCATGTAAGAAGTAAGGTTTCCCATAAATATTTTCGAGTATTGACCACATTGGTTTCTCATTTCATGGCTGCGCTGCTTGTTAGAGCATTGGTCTCTCCAAACGCCCAATTGAGCTCCTCCTCTTCTCATTTCATGGCTGTGCTGTTTGTTACAGCATTGGTCTCTCCAAACCCCCAATTGAGCTCCTCCTCTTCTCATTTCATGGCTGTGCTATTTGTTACAGCATTGGTCTCTCCAAACCCCCAATTGAGCTCCAAGCGCCCAATTGAGCTCCTCCTTTTCTCATTTCATGTCTACGTTGTTTGTTACAACATTGTTCTCTCCAGACCCCGAATTAAGCTCCAATTAAGCTCCAAACGCCCAATTGAACTCCTCCTTTTCACATTTCATGCATGCGCATCCATTTTCTTTAGATGTGTTGAACACTCTACGTTCTATTACTATGCTAGATCTCACCTACAGAGAGGCACCGCCAAAAACCTTACACAGCAAAACCCTACAGAGCCAGATCAACACATTCGTGAGAAAGACCCAGCCCTTCCTTTCTGTTCATTGTGCAATTCAGAAGCGAGAGCTCGAATAAACCCCAGAAATGCCCGCCGTAAGGCTGCATAGCCTACATAGCCTACTTACAGATCCAATTCTAGACCCACAGCTACATAGCCTACTTGCAGATCCAATTCTAGACCCATAGCTACATAGCCTACTTGCAGATTAGCACGGTGAAATTACTTTTGATGGCGTTTTCTTATTCCGTTTTGAATATCACAAAAAACTAATTATGTGGACGGTTGTGATTGTTTGGGGATGCGTGCTGGAGTTTGAGGAGATGCCCTCTTTTAGTGGATAGATATTCTTGGATAGGGCTTCGAGGATTACTAATTTGCTGGTGAAATACAGCTTTTCCTAAAGGTGCAACGCCTGGTAATGATAATATAAATACTATTAATGTGTCTACTTAACGCTTATTCTAATTAAATGGCCTCTGTATAGCACGCCCAATCGGATATTATCGATAAATTGTTGTTGTTGGAGTTTTTATTTATTAGTGGTTATCCAAGTATTCAGGGATAAGTAATTTTCTATGAATTTTTTTAATATTTAAAAGTGATTATTAATTAAAATTGTTTTATTAAAATATTATTTAATTTAATTAGATTTACAGTAAGAAGACACATAGGAAACCTAAAATACCAGGACAGTAGTAGCAAGCCACATCATTAGAATTATACTCGAAGCCAAGGCTTGGGTAATGTCGAGGGCAGCGCTTGGGTAATGCCGAGCGAAGCGAGGTATGCATATAAGCATCATAAATAAATGACTACCTGCAATTGATTGACGGAAGAGTTTTCCATGGATGGTACCAGTAGTTTTAGATTTACCCAAAAAAACATCATAGCTGGTTGATCAATAAAGAGCGTGGCCCTGCGCCCAATACAGTACCAAACATACTCGAAAGTTTGCAACACCCTACAAAGGGGAATTTCCTTCCTCTCTTCTTTACGAGCAACCATTAGTGGAAGGGCCTTGATCTTCTGTGGACTTGGTTTGTGTTTATTTCTCATTCTGAGATAAAGGCTAACATGTAAGTTATTTAGTATAAAAATATTAAAAAAAATACAATAAAATCTGCTTGAGAAACTGTTTAGTTAAATAGGTCTTTGGTCGGAAATCCAACTCGGGATTCAGGGGAGAAAATATTTCCCTGGCCTGTGCACAAAATCATATATATACATATATGTAGTCATATAATTACTATTCTTTAATAATTAATATGACTATTCTTTAATAATTAATGTGAATATCATTGACTATTTTTGCTAGTGAAGCTCCTTTCCTCGCTTTTAATGATTTCTTTCCATTTCGTCTGGAGCCTAACAGACTGCTCCTTTTTCAATGATTATTAAAAATATTTTTTAATATTAAATTTTATATATAAATGTTTATAATGAAATATTTGTTTAAAAGAATAATGACTATTTATAAAAATAATAATAATCTTTTAAATACTAATGTAAAAATTATTGAAAACATTATTCATGATAAAAAAAAATATTTTAATCATGTAAAAATGATTGAAAACATTATTCCTCATTAAAAAATCTTTTAAATTTGCACGCGAAATATTGTATTCTCTTTATATTGGATTTAAAATGAGAATAATATTTTTATTTAAAATAAACACATGTCATAAATAAAATATAACAAATAAAATATGGCATGTCACTTAATTTAACAATTGTATGCTCAGGTGCTTGAATGATGTCTAAGTGAAAATCAGGTAGGTCCTAAACGATTTTCACTGGCTACTACATGCTTGAATTTGATGGATTCCATGGGAAACATAAAGTGTCGGCCACAATGAAATCGAATGAATTTGAGGATCTGTATTCTAAGGTTTCAGAGTTTTGTTTGTGTGGAGCGTTTAGTTTGTGTGGAGCGTTTAGAATATATAAGGGGATTCAATGTTTGTGGGTATGTGTATGTTTGTGTGTACCCTTTTATTGTTGTGTGCATGTATCTATGTGAGTGATTATGCCTCATTGGCAATGGATTGTGTGGGTGCGAGTCAGTGGTTAGTGCCATGCCAATGATGGACACTTTTTGGGATCATATAAGCTCTCACTTTCAAGTGGTTGACCCTGTTAGTAGAGGTTTTTCATCTCCAAAGCAAGAGAAGCTTTCTATATAATACCTTTTAATTTATTTAAAACATAACACTAACTTCAAAACATTAAAATAGTTTTTAAATACTATTTATGATAATGTTTTTATTATTTTAAAAACATTTAAATATACCAACTTACC
>APFE030564213.1:363677-374224 GCA_000404065.3 Pinus taeda | reverse complement strand
GATCTGTGCAATAAAAGAGCAAGAAAAAGTAGAGTGAAGTCAAGGAAAAGGAAGAATAAATCAAAGGAAGACTAAATTGAATATTTTGGGGTATCTCTCTCTCACACGCGCGATTTTTCTAAGGTTTCTAGGCAAGTTGCAGTGGCTGAAATTTCTGCAATAACTGCAGTTCCACAATTATGAGTTGCAGGGGGGCGCAATTCTAGATTGAAGCAGTTTTGAAGGAAGTTACCCTCATTGACTTTGACAGAATCTACCTACTTGAAAGGAGGGTTGACTTGGTGACTAGAGGAGCTCTTTGTCTAGGTCTAAAGGTCTTGGATTGCCTCACTTTCACTTGATTCGATTATTGAAGAAGAGTTTGACTGGGTTTTCCCCTAGAGAGGGGTTTTGAGTGCCTACATCTTATGTCTCTTGTTCTTCTGATCTTCATGCATTTTTTATTTGGTAATTGCTTGATGAAAGACAACATAATAAAGAAGTAAAGAAGCCAACACATATCACGAGTAATTATCCAGAAGAGAGGAATCAAACCCTAATAACTAGATGCATTGATTTCTCAACATGGTATTAGAGCTAAGGTAAAGGAAGGACTATTTGAAGATCACTTTGTTGGCTATCATTTTAAGGAAAGAAATCTCTCTCAAGGAAGATCTCGCTCATCAAGGGAAAGTTATTTGAAGATGGGACTCAAGACCGTTAAAGATCTCTTAAAAGTTGCAAGAGCTATGGTGTCAAGATCATCTACAATCTACCTAGGAAATCAAGAGAGGAGGATTCATAGCAGCACTTACAAAGTTACAGGTACATTTGATGATGACAATGCATGGATCATTGATAATGGAGCCTCAAGACATATGATAAAGAGAAAGTGGACATCCACAAACTTTATCAAAAGGATCATCATCTCATTCAGTGCAGCTTGGAGATAACAATAGTTATGCAGTCAAAGGTCTTGGATCTACCTCGTTGAAACTAGAAGATGGTGGAAAGCTTCATCTCAAAGACATCCTCTATGTTCCAGGTTTGAAAAAGAATTTACTTCTATTTCTTGTCTAGAAGATAAAGGAGATAGGATTGCTTTTGTAGATGGAAAAGTTCTTGTTTGGGTAAGGGACTCTAGTATTGTTAATTTTCGGTATGTTCTATGCTTAAGAGCAATTTACTTCACTTTCTTAATTAGCCCAATATCAATATCCAGTTTAGCAATCACATCAGTATGATAGTAAAATGCAGATAGAACATAAACATAAATAGTAGAAGACAAGCCAAGACAAGAGGACACAAGATGTGGCACCAGCCAGGGACAAACCCCAATGTGGGGAACCCTTGATCAATTCTTCTTATATTCTTCAATAGTTCAGCAGAGAGAGAGAGAGATAGTACAAATATACAAGTCTGATCATTTATGACAGCAGCAATAAAGCCTAGACCAGAAATGTCTATGCTGATCAAACATGATGGAAATCTTCTTCTAAGTAGCTTGGTCAAGCCCAGTCAACTTCATCCTCCAACAGTTAGCTCAATCAGCCCAAACACTGCTCATAATTCTGATTTTATTCCGCTGTTGATTGTAGTTTTGGTTAGGGTACTTGTTGCAGCTCTAAGCTTCCTTGAGAGTCTCCAAACAGTCCATGTGGCATACCCTTGAGGAGTTCATCAATCTAACAGCCCTCCACAAAACACTGCTGCAACATGTTTGCACTGTTGTTTGCTGCACTTCTGGTTAGGACATGTCCTGTCGCCTTAGATCCACCATACAGTCAAGAGACAAGTCCTTTTAGAGCTGTGGTTTACCTTGGAGACCCTATACCACGCTGCCACCTAAAGGTGCTGTCCACCCATGACAGCCCTTAACACAACCTCCAGCTGTGTGCTATGGCCTGCGGCCTAGCACAACAGCTTGCTGTAGCTTTCGTCTTCACAAATGTTTGCCCAAACAGTCCCAAACAGCAGCGTTACCTTCCGTATGAACTCGGCCTAGCTGACTGCACTTGCCAGCACCCAACAGCATGCATATCCAGCCCTACATTGATCTGTCTTCAATGAATTTTTCGTCCTTGTGACTGCAGCTTCCTTGCCTAGCACACACACCTAAACCAGACCTTGGTTCATGCACTAGAACAGCCTTATTCAATGCTGTCAATACCCACACTGTCTTCTAGGCTCCTTCATGCTATGATAAGGCTCCTTCTCGCTGCAGCTAGGGCTCCTTCTTGCTGCGGCTAGGGCCTCAGATCTTTCTTTCCACCACGTCCTCCTTGTGAGAAGACATACCCAAACAAGTGGAGAGAGAGGTCATGAGATGATGTGCTTCTAAAATGGCTTGAGGTCTCCTCTATTTAAATGCAACATTGAGGATGAGCTGGGGGTAAAAGTGCTTGTTTTGCTTGCTAGCCGACCTTGACAAATTGTCCATAATGATAATACAAATAGATTCATATCTCCATAAATACATGTCGGAATCAGATGATATTTAGATCAATCCTACACCTCTCGGAGAGAAGAATCCAAGAAAAATATCAGCTGTCATAAATAAGGTGACCCATATGGAGTTTGGCCCTAGTTGCCAATTTTAACACTCACTCTCAACTAGGGAGAACTCCATCTGCTAATCCATCTGCTAGTCGGTACTATATCTGCCAACAATGCACTGCTCTGCTCTATTGAACTACGAAGAAAAGGAAGTGATTGAGAATGTATCATACCATTCTTTACTGACCCGAAGTCAGTCCCAAATAAAAAGAGTGTTTCATACCACTACCCGAAGTCAATTCCAATCAAAAGAAAGTGTGTCATACCACTCTCACTGACCCAGAGTCATAAATAAGGTGACCCATATGGAGTTTGGCCCTAGTTGCCAATTTTAACAAGTATTGTAAAAGCAAGGGTTATTAGGATTCGTGAAGGAAGGCTATATAGACCTTTAACAAACTCTCCTCAAGCTCTTGTTCACATGGATATTAGTCCCTCTAAACTTTGGCATAGAATATATGGGCACCTTCATTATAAAATATTGCCCTCTTTAAGTAAAATGGTAAAAGGAATCCCCAACTTGAAGTAGGATCATGAAGGAGTATGTAAGGGTTGTGCTTTGGGGAAGAATACTAGGAAGCCATTTTCAAGTAGTGACTCAAGGCCTAAAGAAGTATTAGACTTCATTCATTCCAATGTGTGTGGACCAATGGCAAATAAATCTCTTGAAGGCCATCTTTATTATGTGACCACCACTGATGATCATTCTAGAAAGACTTGGATTTATCTTCTCAAAACTAAGGATGAAGTCTTCAAAAAATTCAAGAAATTCAAATCAGAAGTGGAGAACTTGACAGAAAGAAAGATAAAACTCTTAGATCTGACAATGGTGGTGAATATACATCTAAGAAACTCATAGCCTTTTGCAAGGAAGTAGGGGTTAAGAGGGAGCTCATAGTTCCCTATAATCTAGAACAAAATGGAGTAGCAAAAAGGAAGAATAGGACTATTGAGGAATGCATCAGAACCATGATATTTGATGAAGACCTTCCAAAATTCTTATGGGGAGAAACAGCGATGACCACAGTATGCATACAAAATAGGAGTCCTCATAGAATTCTTGAGTATATGACACCGAAAGAAGCATTCTCTGGAAAGAAGCCATATGTAGATCATCTTCGTATTTTTGGATGCTCTGCCTACATTCATATTACTAAAGATAAAAGAAAGAAGTTGGACTCCACCAGTTTAAAGGGTGTCTTTGTTGGAATATAGCCTTTCATCAAAGGCTTATAAAATCTACATAAAAGAAGGTAGCAGAATTGAAGTTAGCAAAGACGTTATATTTGATGAAAATATTGCATACAAAAAGTTTAAAGATATTCCCGTTGAATCTAATGAAGAAGACATCCCACTCTTTGAAGAAGAATAACAACATGACAAAGCACCTACAGATCAAGAAGGAGGACCAAGTGATCCCATTCAACCTACAATCATTCCCGAAGTTAAGAAGAGACCAAATTGGTTAAAGGACACACTTGAAGACGCAGAAGGACATGGAGCAGCAAAAGATACTTTTAGACAAAGCAAGAAACCAAAGAGGTACTTTGAATATGCAATTTATATGTCAAAACTAATTGAAGCAAAACCTACCACATTTGATCAAGTCGCTCATCGTGATGAATGGAAGAAAGCCATGCAAGAAGAATATCAATCTATCATGAAGCATGGGGTTTGGGAAATTGTTCCTAGACCTAGTGACAAGTTTGTTGTCACCTCTAAATGGATCTACAGAATCAAACATGCAGTTGATGGGAGCATAGATAAATACAAAGCAAGATGCGTAGCAGGGGGTTTCTCTCAAAAGGAAGGAATGGACTACGAAGAAACATTTGCTCCCACAGCGAGGTACACTACCATTAGATCCTTGATTTCTTTAGCAGCAACTATGGGATGGAACATCCACCAAAGGATGTCAAAACAACTTTCTTAGATGGGACCGTAGATGAAAAAGTGTACATTGAACAACCAAAAGGTTTTGAGATACATAGCAGGGAATCTCACGTTTGCAGGTTAAAGAAAGCTCTGTATAGCTTGAAACAAGTACCTAGAGCTTGGTATGCTAGAATGGATGCCTATTTTTTAAGAATTGGATTTGTCAAAAGCTCTGCAAACCCAAATCTCTACATCAAAGTAGTAAAGAATGAACCAGTCATTATTCTATTATATGTGGATGATTTACTCATTACAAGTGTGGAACATAGAATTTAAGAATGCAAAAAGATGATGGTAGTAGAATTTGAAATGAAAGGTCTAGGACTTATGCATTACTATTTGGGCTTGGAAGTTTGGCAGAAACCCGAAGAAAGCTATCTTGGTCAATGAAAGTATATCATCAAAATTCCACAAAAGTTTGGTATGATGGATTCCAAGCCTATGACAACTCCAATGATCGCCAATTTAAAGAAATTGAGATGTTCTGATTCTAGCCCCATTGATCCTACATGTTATCGTTAGTTGGTTGGCTCATTGATGTATTTGGTGAATACTAGACCTGATATATGTTATGCAGTGAATGTTCTAATTCAATTTCAGTTGGAGCCACATCACGATCAGTGGATAGTCGCCAAGCATATATTGTGAAAATTTTTAATCTAACACATCAGAAACCCCTACTACAATATCTCGTTTATTATCTTCTACTTGTTCTTTACATTAACAAGTTATTTATATGCATAAATATCGAAATAAACACAATTGCAGCCTTCACAATCATACAGATCAGCGACTGAAATAAACCGAGACAACACAAGGGACACCGTTATTTTTGGACAATCGTCCCCAGAAAAACCCAATGCGGGAAAACCGGTGCAGCAGATATGAGGGTTTTATTATTATGTAGATTTCTGAATACAACTAGGGTGCGAGAAATGGCTCACCCTTCAGAGAATTTCCTTAGCAGCAATACCTCTTTCCCGAGACACAGCAAATCAGCAACCGAATGATTGGCCCCACAATAACTTCGATTGTTCCTCAGCTGGACAGCGAAAGCTGCTCCAAGCTATCTTCTGGAAATGTGTCACCCTCCAGGGACTATGTCACCCTCCTACGGCTCTGCGTCAACTAATCAACTCACTCTGCCCCACAAAAACACCTCAGCGCAGCCTCTTCAACTCAGCGTCAGCGCTGCATCCCTCTACGTTGTCTGCGTCAACCTCTACATCAGCGTTACGGCCTTCTGCGTCCTCTGCATTGGCCTCCTTAGCCTCTACGTCCTCTACGCTATCCTCCTTAGCCTCTGCATCAGTCCTAGCTGCTTCTGCGTCAGCTCTCCTTGGCTTTGTGCTGTCTCTCTAACACTTTCTTTGCCTCTCTAATATGTATTATCAGCCTCCTTCTGAATTGCCCCTCGCTGCAACAGATCACACACTCGATTTTCTCAACAAACCCAGCCCCAGAAAATCGAATTCTTGATCTCTCTTGGTGTGTCTCCAACTGGCCCTCAAGCCTCCTCTTATACTTTTCATGTTCACAATTCAACAGCCGAGATTAAGTCCCTAATCAATGGCTATGATTAGATCTGGGTTGATCCTCATTATTTAGAACTTTCTCACCCATATTATATTAATACACATTAATATTTTAAATTTCCTAAGTTTAAACTTAGGGCCTAATTAAAAATATTAATTATTTTAATATCTCTTCATTCGGGTGGAATTTCTCCAAATGATTTCTAGGTCTTGGAGATCTCATGTGCCTTAGCCTTTCGACCAATTTTCATGGCTAGCCACATCCGATGCTACCAAAAATCAACATATTTTGAGGTATTTGTGTGGGGCTATTCATCACTGTCTAAAGTATGATGGAAAGGAGATCAAATTAACAAGTTTCATAGACTATGATTGGGGTGGCAGTGAGAAGGATGGAAGAAGCACTAGTAGTGGTTGTTTTAGTCCAGGGTCCGCTATGATTTCTTGGATGAGTCCTGCTGAGGCTGAATACATTGTTGTTTGTGAAGTTGGAAAAGAAGCAGTTTAGTTAAGGAAACTTCTATCAGATTTGTTTGGAGGGCCCTATGATCACAAATTTATAAATTGTGATAAACAAAGCAGCATCAAGATGTTTAAGGACCCTGTGTTCCATGCCAGGACTAAGCATATTAACAACAAGTATCAGTACATTAGAAGTTTGGTTCAAGATAGGGTTGTGAAGCTACAGTACATGCCAACAGATGAACAAGTCGCTGATGTGTTCACTGTTGATTTCGGATAGCATCGGATGTGCTCTAGCCACGAAAATTGGTGGAGAGGCTAAAGCACATGAGATCTCCAATACCAGAAATGGTTTGTTCAGATTCTAAACAGTTTGGGAGATATTAAAATAATTAATATTTTTAATGGAGTCCCTAAGTCTAAACTTAGGGAAAATAAAATATTAATGTGAATTAATATAAAACTGTGTTAGAAGGGTCCAAAAGTCATGAATCAAGCCAGAGTTAATCTTAGCTGTTGATTAGGGACTTAATCTCGACCGTTGAATTGTCAACGAGAAAAGTATAAGAGGAGGCTTGAGGATCACTTGGAGAACACACCGAGTTGATCAAGATTTCGATTTTCTGGGGCAGGGTTTACTGAGGAAGTTGAAAGAGTGACTAGAGTTGCCGCTGAGGGGCAGTGAATACAGAAGCAGAAAGGCAGAGATAGTCCCAGGAGAATCAGCGCAAAAGCCAGGAGAGAAGGACATAGAGCCAACCAGAGGTTCATGCAGAGCCAATGAGGGCTCACGCAGAGGCAGCCAGGAGTTGCGCAGTGCCTTAGAGAGTCAGCATGGGTGACGTAGAGGCTCTAAGGGCTAACGCAATGCCTCCAGAGGCTGACACAAGCCAAGCTAGGGTGACACTGGGCAGACGCTGGGCCAGAATGGGCTGACGCAGTCCCTAGAGGCTGATGTTGGGGTTTTCGTGGGGCAGATTGGAGCTGAGAGCTGTCGGAGTGTTTATTCGGGGTTTCAACCGGACCACCTGTCTCCGACTGAGAGGTACTACTGCCGAAATTATTCTCTGTTCGGTGAGCCGCTTTTAGCACCCAGATTGTATTCTGAAACTGCTCAATAATTAAAACCCTCAGATAGTTGCATCAATTTTCCGGCATTGGGTTTTTCAGGGGACATTAGTCCAAAAACAACAATGCCACTTGTGTGCTTATTTTGTTTCCTTCAGTTGATGATCTGTAATGTGTTGAGAATGTACTTGTATTTATTTTCAGTATTTACATGGTAAATAACTTGTTAATTAATCATAACAAGTAGGCAGAAATAAATCAGAAAAGTACATGAAGGATTTCTAGAGGGTTAAACTTAGAAATTCCAACATGGTATCAGGGTGTGGTTGCAGATCACAGGAGAACTGAGGACATCAGTCGAGCAGAGCAGCAACAGCAAAAAACAGTTGTCCCGAGTGACAGAAGTTGTTCCTAGCAGAGAAGCGGCAAGGAAGGGGTGATGCAGTGCCTGTGTCATCAAGTTTGAGCCGGGAAGAGGATCAGCGCAGTGGCAAAGGGGAGCAAACTCTACCTACGCAGTGCCCAGTCATCATTCTCAGTCAGGAAGGATTGACGCCCGTGGCCAGGAGGTGCGGATTTTGCTGGTGTCGGGATTGCGCAGAGCCTAGAAGCTCTAACCTTCAGTTTATTAGAGCTTAGGAGGCTGTGGGTAAGTTGCAGAGTGAAGCTGGTTCGGTACTGTAGTCAGAACAGTACCTAACAGGGCAAGACCAAGGAGGAGGGAGTTGCTACTGAGGATTTCTAGCCAAGAAATTTGGATCAGTGGTGCAACTGCAATAACGATCGGAGTGGGGGCATCTCGACATATGCAGAAGGGTTTCCAGGAGGGTAATCAAGGCTCAAAGGGAGTCACACCAAGAACTTCCAGGAGGGAAGTAGAGGAGTAGCGAGATGGCAGTAAACGAGGTAAGAGATCAGGACAGACTAGACGGAACCTCAAACTTCGTAGTCTGGAAGGCCAGAGGTAGAATCTTATCCGTTCTAGATAGGAACCATCTCAAGAAATTCGCCTTGAGGACAATAGCAGTCCCAGTTGACCCGGTTGATAACGATAGGTACGAGGATGCAATGACGAGGGCCAAGAGCATCCTCCTTGACGGGGTCAAGGACCATGTAGTACCACATATTACCGAGAAGAATACAGCAAATGAGATGTGGGAGGCCCTAACAAAGTTGTATCAGCATACTTCCGTGCAAAGGAAGATGCTACTAGAAAATCAATTGTGGTCATATTAGATGCAGAAGGGAGAACAGATCGACACCTTCCTCGGTCGATTGAAGGAGATCCGTGATCAACTAACTTCCATAGGGGCCATGTCGGATCAAGAATTGATGGTGAGAACAGCCCTGAACACAATCTCTGAAGACTGGGAGGTGTTTGTCCAAAGCATACTAGGCATGGCGGTCCTTCCAGATTGGGAGGAAATGTGGGCAGCTCTTCGCCATGAAGAGATTAGAAAGCTGACCAAGGCAAGAAGCAACGGCAAGGGGGTCAGAATCAAGGAGGAGGAGGTGGATGTTGCCCTAGCATCTGAGGAAAAGCAACAGAAACGGAAGAAGGACCTCTCCAAGGTCAAATGCTTCCACTGAGGGGAATTGGGTCATTATGTGACCTAGTGTCCAAGGAAGAAGAGCAAGGGAGAGGCTTCTGAGACCAAGGCTGCGCCAGTAAGGGCGGAGAAGGAAGTGGAGACAGATGATGACTGTGCCATGAGTGCTCACACGCCACTGAGCAAAAGTGGGGAGACATCGAGTTGTAGTCAGACGGACTACAAGCGATGAGGGGCATGATCCTCGAGGCACCCAGCCTCTTGGATTATACCTTGCTACGGGAGCCCCGAAGAGGAGTAGCAGTACTGGCAGATGTCAGTAGAGATGGATGTGGATGGAGCGACAGAGGGAGCTACAGTGCAGGATTCCGAGGACAGCGTGAGGCAGTAGTGCGAGATGCATGGAGTTGTTGCAACAGCGCAGAGATCAGAGAAGGGGCACTTGTCAGCGACAAAGGGAGTTTCAACTTCTTAGCAACTGAGTTGCAGTGCAGCAGTTAACAGTGGTAGTGTTATGGGCAGCACGATGCAACATGATGAGAGGGGTTGTCGTACAGATGCGGCAGTGGAAATGGTAGGGCCATGGGTATCAGTACATGATACAGCAGCGCAGAGGATGTTGGGCAACAGGCCTAGCATCCGCACAGGGACCGATGCCAGAAGATCAGGGTGATGCTCAGTGAGGAGTATTACTAGAGCACAGTCCTCGCTAAGAGGGAGTGTTGATTCGGGGTAGCATCGGATGTGCTCTAGCCACGTAAATTGGAGGAGAGGCTAAAGCATATGAGATCTCCAATACCCAGAAATGGTTTGGGCAGATTCTAAACAGTTTGGGAGATATTAAAATAATTAATATTTTTAACGAAGTCCCAAGTTTAAACTTAGGGAAAATTAAATATTAATGTGAATTAATATAAAATTGTGTTAGAAGGGTCCAAAAGTCATGAATCAAGCCAGATTTAATCTTAGTTGTTGATTAGGGACTTAATCTCGGTCGTTGAATGGTCAACGAGAAAATTATAAGAGGAGGCTTGAGGGTCACTTGGAGAACACACCGAGTTGATCAAGAGTTCGATTTTTTGGGGCAGGGTTTGCTGAGGAAGTCGAAAGAGTGGTCAGAGTTGTAGTTGAGAGGCAGTGAATATAGAAGCAAAGAGGCAAAGATAGTACCAGGAGGATCAGCGCAGAAGCCGGGAGAGAGGGACGCAGAGCCAGCTAGAGGTTCATGCAGAGCCAGCCAAGGCTCACGCAGAGGCAGCCAAAAGCTGCGCAATGCCTTAGAGAGCCAGCGTGGGTGACCCAGAGGCTCTAAGGGATGACGCAGTGCCTTAGAGAGCCAGCGTGGGTGACCCAGAGGCTCTAAGGGATGACGCAGTGCCTCCAGAGCTAAGTTGCACGAAACAGGGAAACGGGGAAGCGAAACGAAACGCGACCTCCCCAAATTTTGGAAACGGGGAAACGC
>APFE030564213.1:333025-350561 GCA_000404065.3 Pinus taeda | reverse complement strand
GGGCACAACACATCGAGACTCATGTCAAGTTGTTCACAACTCTGATTGTGAACAACTCTCAGCTGCCCACTACTGCTCCTCAACTACTCAGGGACTTCAGCCCACTATAGTCTTCCTGCATTGCTCCAATGAAGACTAACATAGGGTACGGAGGGCTGCCACCTATCACTACAAGATGTCCATATCCCACAATGAACATGGGCTATGAGGATTGCCCATCTTTTGTTGTAGATGTCCTTCTCCACACACAAGTGTAGAGCTACTCACATTTGTCCTAGTTGATTAGACCCTTGAGCTTAACAACTCCCACTCTAGCAGCTAATTTTGTCCATCAAAGTGCTACACACCAAGCTCCAACTTGGACACTATCACGTTGTCCTCCAACATACCATAAATGCCCAATCCACTATCCACACATGGTCCACCCTCACACTTCCCTCCAACAGACCATGAGTGACCAATGCTTCTTGTAGCATCTACTCTTGGTTTCCAACACCTAGGAAACCCTTCCTCCTGGCTGCTAACAAACTTCACCAATCAGTCCTCTTCTTGGACACCCATCCACCAAAAAACACATCAATACAATACATACCTAACCCTACACAACTTCTGCGTCACCCTAGTGCAATCTGCTACACGCTTAGCCTACACTCGCCCCTCGCGTTGCCTGCACTCAAGCCTCGCGTTGCCTACACTCGTGTTGCATGCACTCACGTTGCTCGCAATCGAGCTACCCACACTCGCGATGTATTTCAAAGATGAGACTTAATGTGATGCTCCTTGGATGTGTCAAATGACTTTCCTCCACCTTATATTTATCCACAATACAAGGGCTCCATCAAATCACATGTGCGGTCTTGACAACTTGTCACAAGGCCTCTAAACGCCTAGCCGACCTTGACCAAACCATACATTAACTTCAAAAATTAATATCTCAACTTCTACAACTCGGATTTCGATGATTTTCATTGCGTCCAGTTTGTCTCAACGTCTTCTATCATCTCCATCCATCACATGTAGAAATCTCCTCACGGTTTTGGCCCAACAACTATGGGTGCAAAACCCCAAGCTTGGGTTTCAAGCCTAGAATCACTATTGTGGGACTCCGACCTCCAATCCTCGAACCCTAGGGCTTGGAGTACCTCCCAAGCTACCAAAATCAACAGCAATGTTATGAATCAATATATATAAAAAATAATAATATTGAAAATTATAATAAGGATTAATTAATTAGTGATTAGTAAAAAGAGGCATGTCTCTAAGGACATGACCATTCATGAAAGGGTACCTACCTAGGTATATATACTAGACCCTCAGTTGTAATCATCTCATATCTTTTAAACATTTATATATAAATATTACTATCTTATAAAGGATATTTACATATACCATATATTATGAGTATTCTATTGCGTTTATGAACTTTATTCACAACACTAATCATGGCTTATAGCATCATTTGATCATTTATTATCATTTATTGTAATACTAGGGAGTGATTAACGCCGACCTAGTCAAAATTGTACATGTAGTCTCATTAACCCCTCTTGAGGGTAGTGCGGTACTTGAGTTATGTATAAATACACCATGACTCTCATTTGTACACATGGTTGCAGGGAAGCGCCCGCCCCCCTCCCTTCGAATCGCTCCCAAAGCGCACTCCAAGCGGGAGCGACCCGGGAATGCTCTTTGGCAAAAACTGAATTCGCTCCCTAGTTTTTTCGCAAATTTTTTGTCACAAAGATGTTCCATACACAAAAGAAAACAAAAAAAAATAAAAATCAAAGAAACAAGAGTTTTTTAGTAGGGCAACCTAATATTCAAGCCTATGGCCCTAGTATTCATATGCAATGCATGGTAATGTTAGATTCTTAAAGTAAAAGTGACATTCTCCTTTATCTTTCATTTTCATCATTTTACTTAAATTTTTTTAACACTACAATGAAATGACTCAGGATGTTTGAGAGTGGTTCCAACCTCATTTGATTTCATATGGAGAAAGTAGAATTTTAGTTCTCACTCAAAATCCAGCAAACTTATTAGTTTTTCAGGGTTTCAGGGTTGGGGGAATTGCAATGTTTCCATTGGATGTTGTCATGTACTAGGGTATGGAACTCGTATTTAATCAAGAGCACCAACCCCTCTATGTACCTTGATTTTAGTGACATTGGTTGTCAAACTCCTCTATCATGACCCTACTAAAAATGTACCCATCACTCAAACAAAATTCTGACTTGACATGCTACATTTTTTCTATCTAACGTTAATTGCTTAGAGGGTGATATTAATGACAAAAATCCCAAGATAGGCAATAATTTTGATGATATGTAGTTATCTATTGAAGCATGATTTTTTTGGATGCTAGAGGCCATCTAGAGCCTATTTGTCAATTATTTCAGGTTCAAAGATGGATTGCACTCGATGCTATTTTGGTTATGTGCACCCTTACATACTATGTAAGTGAGAACTTGTAACTTGTGGACGTGGTTGATGAAGATTATAACTTCTAGATGATTGATGATATATGGTTTAATCCATGTTTTTACGTTTTTTATATCTAATTCATCATTCTACATGTTTTTGTTGACAATATATGCATCAAAATATATAAAAATATATATTATATAAAAATTTGCTCCCGATTCGCTCTAGACCCGTGAGGTTTTGAAAATGTCACTCCCCGCTCCTACTCCCAAGTAACCTTGTTTGTACATTATCACCTTGTAATCTTTTTGATCTCTCTCATAAAGTATTTTGCCTAAAGGCACCTACATCTTTGGCATTCTTTTGTGATCAGAACTTCTTTCTTTTATGTGCACTTGTGCATCTTGTGTGGTGCACTTGTGCTTGGACATTTTCCCCACTCTAGAGAACTAGGTTTAGTACAACTTTAAAAGTGAGAAGATCTTATGAAGTTTCACACAAGGACATTTTGCCTAGAGAAACCATGAAAACAAGTATTGAAACTATCAAGAAAGTATTTGTAAACTGATAAGTTCAGCAGAAAGCTTCTCCTAGTAAGTCCTACTAAGTTACTGAGCTCAAATGTAAAGAACTGATCTAACCATAACAACTGCAAAACATTAGATTGTGTGGTCAAATAGATACCTTTGCGAACACTCGTATTATGATGAGTAGTCTGCATAAGAAGCTCTTTCAAGGTTTGCTGCTTCCTGTTGACAGCCAAGCCTTCTTTCTCTACAGTCAAGCTCTGCTCAGGTAGAATAATAGCTGCCCACAAAAGTAAATCATCAAAAATTGGAAACTTGCATGCTGACATGTAATTTTGTTCAGTATCACTGTCTAAGTAGACATCATGCATTGCAATTGTTATTAAGATACTAGAAATAAATTTAATCAAACTGCCAGAATACATCCAAGGAGGATAAATGCCTCAGAACCCAACTTAGATTTGACAGATCTAAATTTAAATAGGCCATAATAGCTGCATCCGAGTTCACACAAAGAATCTACAAAAACTTCACCACATAAGCATAATGATGATGAGAAAACATGTGAAAATTGGAGGAGGAGAGAAAATATTTTCATAATCAAATTTACTCTCTAAAAGACGAAAAATGCTGTTGTACTTAGGACCACCAACCTAGCAACCTGACTACCAGCTGTGACATCACTTCACCAAAAGGAAAAATATGCATCAACTAGGACCTTTAGGCTTTCTGGTTCCAGTAACTAGCTTTGGCTCAAGGGTCTTCGCATAAACAATGTATTGCTGAATTTGACTAGTAGTAAAGATGGAGATAATGCATCTTCATGCTTTTGGTGAACTTTACATATGATCTGCAATATGGTGAACTGTCTGATCATCTGGTTCATCTATCATTATATAAACCAAGTCAAACCTGGAAAAAATCAAGGAGGGTAGTGCTACATTGTACTTCAGTGGCTTTGAAGTATCATGAAACCTGCCACTACGATTTGCAGCTGCTAACATAGAGGTACAGGCATTGAGAGTCATCTGAATGACATATTTTGTAATGTTTATCGCCTGTTGCTCCTTTTTTCAGAAATGGTTAATGATTTATATTAATAAAATGCCGCATAAAGACAGCAGATACATAGATGCTTTCAATATGCTTTGATACAAAATTTGACTGATACAGTTTTCCCTCCTCATACAAAAATAGAATTGAAGGGGACTAAGCTTCCTTAAGAAACAACTATTTTAGATCCTTACAAAAGTATCCTGTAGAAAAACTATTTTGCAAAGCATCTAACAGAATTCAAGTGTTACAGTTTTAAGTCTAGACTCACCAGAAGCTGATTTCCTTTGGACCATTCTTGTTTCATCTGCTCTTGCTCCTGATTCAACTGCCATTGATTGACTGTGCCCTCTTCAACCAGAACATAAGAACCTTTGGAAGACTGTCTCTGAACAGTGGAATCAGAGACCAAATTTTCAATTTTGTATTTCAACATATTGTTTTCATTTTTTAGACTGGAAATCTCTGTTCTATAAGTTGTCAAGGAACTAAAGATGAAGCTCATTTCTTGGTCCTATGCTTGGTTCTGGATGACTTGAAGATGCCTCAGCTGCTCCAATTCTGCCCTGTGCCTTGTTACTGATCCAGATACATGGATAACCCATGGAAGAGGACAACTTCTATATGGCCTAAAATGTTCAGCCAACGTTGACTCTCATCTAGATGAAAAGACGATGGTTGATGAGGCATTTACATTGCCTCAACGATGTCAGTTACATGTCATGCAGTCAACGTTGTTACTCATTTGTGGATAGCCTCAAAATCTGGTTTTTGGAGTGCGTTTGGGAAGTAGACTATAGGCATCCTTGACACATTCAGTGACTGATCTAGATAGAATTGCATTCAAATATTGTTTTCCATGTGACCATTGAGGGAGGGTGTTAGCATTTAGCATATTGTAATGGTCAAATGATTTATTGGGAGTTTAGTCATGTAATAAAGTGACATCATAATAAAGCGAATTGAGTTATCTAAGTCACATGTTTTAAATAAAGTTAAGTTGGATTAGGTTCTAAGTTGCACAAAACGCCGAAATGTTTCGAAGTTTCCGAAATGGGGACGTTTAGAAACGTTACCTCCCAAAAATGGAAATGTCGGTCGAAATGTCATATATGTATATATAAAAATATATATATATATATATAAATAAATAAGTAAATAACACATTATCTTTGCAAGAAAAAAGGGAATAAGACCCATAGATGACAATTTAGAAGGAAAAACAAGTCTATATTATCTCTCATAGATGATTACATGATGGTCGAGTTTCAGCCGAGTTTCGGCAAAGTTTCGGAGTTTCAGGTATGGGTATGGCCCGAAACGCTTGGTTCCAAGAAGTTTCGTGCAACATAGATTAGATTAAATTAAAGCCTAATCGTTAAAGTTGTTGTATGGATTTTGATACAAGACATTGTCTCCCGTATATGTATTGACATCCATACCATATTAAATGAGAACAAAATATATCTTTCTCCTATTAAATTGTGGCTTGCATTTCTTACCCACATACTTGTGTGGGTTTCTCGTGACTATCACATCATACAGGAAACTAAGAAGCCCCTAGATTCAAATTTATCAAAGCATGAATCAACAAGAATCAAAAAGTTGCCTTTTATATTGGAGAGTTTGAAGAAAGAATATGTAATTATGCACCCTAGTTATAGGAAGAAGCTTAGGAAGAGTCATGTCAAGAGAAACTTGATCTGGAGTAAGAGACAATTCTCATATAGCTTATCTGTAAGCAAGATGAGAGAATCTGATTATTGCCATGATTGATCTAGTTTCTACTAGGTGTTGGAATAGTGATTACAATGCCATGAACTGTAATTGGGAATCGGGATAACCTCAAAATTCCACCAAATGTATGCTATCATGGACACTAACATGCACTTTGATAAAAATGATCATGGAGTTTAGGACTTGGTAAGACTTCAAGCTCGAGTAGGGATTGTTATTAAAATTAAGGGGAGCTAGAAAAGAGAGATTACCCACAATAAGATATGAAAGAGAGGATAAAGCAACAAACCTGAGGACAATTGGGATTATTCAGATAGAAAAAGCGACCAAAGACAGGCATCAAGTTTTGACAAAAACTTTATCATGCTGGTTGAAACGATGCCACTCCAGTAGATAAAACTCCTTCAAGCAACACTACCTTGACAATCAAAGTATTCATATTAATTAATAGGCTTGAAATATTCAATTTCCTAAATTTTGTTTACAATATGGCATTTTGACAGTTTATCAACATTACTCGGGAGCACATTCTAGAGGGTAAGAAGCACACTCCCAGGACACAGAAACTCCAGGTGGGATAATTCCTACCATTCACTTTGGAAGTGAATGTGAGGAAATGCGCTAGGTATCATTTGAAATTTCCTAGTGGGGCATTCCCTTTGAAAAGCTACTCTAAGAAGTACCCCACGAGAAGGGGTACATTAGGGCACTCCTCACAAAGAAAAACAAGCTTTGAGAAGAAAAAGTAGAAACATGAAAACAATCAACTCTAAAAAAATGCCTACCCTACAGTAAACCCTAATTCTTACCCTTTACCCTTTACATATACCCACTCACATATTTTCCATTTAAATTATTTCCATTTTCCTTTTGAGAGTAAAGCTGTGAGACTGAGAGTAAAAAATACCATTTAAAACTTCAAACCGTGAAGTTTTTGCTATGATAGTGTTCAGACATTTGAAAAGTTCAATACATAAATATCACCATCAGTATATTTCACTTTGTCATTTGATGTATCGCTAATGAGTATCTTTTAAATTTTATAAATAAAATGAGAAACACAACGACGCTCGTTGGTTGGTAATTATTATCATTTATGCTATGCAGCATTTTTACTTATTATGTATGATATATATGCATGTCCAATGTTATATATCAATGTACCATTTTATTACGAGTAACACTATCATTTTTCATATATTAAATTTTAAACATTCAGTACGGGCAGGGTCTCCTATGACATTCCCTAAAATTTGGGAGGTGCATTCACATGTCTCCCAAATGTGTTCCTGCATCACTACATCCAGAAAATTCAAGGTAACATTGCATTATGATTTTCTCAATTTTTGTTTAGTCATACAGTTACTTTTCCTTTTTATGGGCCTTTCTTAACAAAGTGGCTTTACCTTCAACTTAGATGCCATGACCGAGGAAGGCATATCCATTCCATCAAATTCACCCAAGACTTGCCCTGGCCTCATTCATTGATATCAACCTTATCAAAATTGGACCAGTGACCAAACTGGTCGACGCCAAAAATATGAAGCAGACCAAACCCAGTTAAAACCCAGACAGAAAAAACGATCAACCAAAAAATCCTTAAAACATTCTAATTTCAACTAAATAATATGTTCATGTACATCTATGTGAATCCAAACCATTAGGCACAAAATACAAAAGTTTCTCATGTATATAGCATTGTAAGGGTGAAATATAGCAAAATGACACCAAGTGCAATACATATCTGAACCAAAATACAACTACATTGAGGCTCTAAATGACCTGCAACGTCCAAAAATTAATTATACTATAGGCTAAAATCAAATCAAAATCTATGATCACTCAAATTTTTGGTCTTTTCGGATGAAGGAAGTGCAAAACTGGTTAACCCAACCCAGCCAATTCTGACAGATTCTGGACCTTCTCAGACCAGTTTTGTTCCTATTCAGACCAAAACCAGTCATTTCCAGTCTGGGCACTTGATTTGAACCAGTGAGCCTTCTAAACTGGTAGAACCTGCCAGTTTTGGCAAACCGGTTCTGTTTTGATCACATTGATTGAGATCATGATAACAGACAGGGATTGGCCAAATTGACTAGAAACCATTGATTTGACCTTATTCAACCCCTCTACCAGGTCGAATTGGGGTCCTAAACTGGCTAGAACCAGAGAGGGATGGTCAAGCCACCTTGCCCTGTGTTGAACCAACCAGTTCTGAAAAAACTCAGCTAGACCCTACAGGTGTTTGACAGGTCAACTCGTGTGCCTTCTTTATAAGAGGCCAACGAGACCATTTCACACAGTCTCAAAATAAAATATGTTTCTAGAAATCTACATCTTTGTTTTCCTCTCGAAGTCAACTTTTTGTTGGGTTGACGGGCAAATTTTGCTGAGTCACAAGTCAAGTTTGACTGTTGGAACAATAATAGGGTGCCTAATATGCACAAGGCAAACTTTCTGCCCGGAACCTCGATGTGATAGACAGGGTGAGTGGAACCATGCAAATTTGCAAGATTCCAGAAAGCTGATCTGCATGTTGCTTATCGCTTGCCAAAAACGACTCTTGTGCAAAGTCAAGTGTGGTGACTTTGAGATGCGCTGAATACGCAGGCCGTCAAACTCACAAAGCCTCTCACAGTGTCTCGGATGTGGTACTTAACTCTGGTAGGGGAACTTAACACAGTAAAGCCTTCAGAGTGTTTTGAACCCAAGACTGAGCACTGAATGTACGTTGGACAGAGCAACATTGTTTATATATCTAATTAAGCCTGGAAAAAATTACATCAATTTATAGTAAAACACTTTCATGCTCAAAGATGTAAGGATCAACTACCTTTCCATTTTATTTCAATCTTCGTTGCATTTTTTGGCGGTGGCAACCTTCTTCCAACTTTGTGCTTTATTTTCTGCAATAGACAGAGTAAAAAGTTTAATCAGTAAAAGACTCTATTTGGCTTCCATCATATGGTTATAATAAACAGACAGACAGAGATCAAGTGAAACGACCTTGAAGTCAGAACCAGTTCTCTTAGCTTTCTGGTTGGAGCGCACCATCTCCTGAGTCTGAATCTATAAACCTTGCTAAACCCTACAAATTTCAAAACTTCTCGAATGAAATCCTGAGGAAATCCAGCTGAATCTGTCTAGTTTTATGTAGATGTAATGTTGAAAGAAAAACAGTAGGAAAGCGTTTATTGAAATTGCCATGAATGGACAGTATACCAGCGAATTCTTTCGAGTGAAGCCGGTAATTGCAGTAGCTTCGAATGGACAGTATGCCAGCGATTTCTTTCCAGTAAAGCCGGTAATCGCAGTAGCTTCGAATGGACAGTATACCAGCGATTTCTTTAGAGTGAAGCCGGCAATTGCACTAGCTTCGGATGGACAGTATACCAGCGATTTATCCGTACTTTTGCATGTCCAATTTTTGCATGTCCAATTAATGACATAACTTCACATTTTAATCATGTATTTTGCATGTCCAATTAATGACATAACTTCACATTTTAATCATGTATTGGATTGATATTTTAATGTTCGTTATTGAACGATACTTTGAATGATAAATTTGTTGACCTCACCCTTTGCAAGAATATCGACGCACTTATGGAATCATGTCTCATCTTACTTTGACTTTAAAAACAAAAATTGATTTTTTGACTTTTAAGAGATGAATTTGTTTTTTTTTCTCTCTAAAGTATTTACACATCTATATATTGTTAATATTAAATTAGATACTCCATCTTTGTTTTGATGATGAATCACAGTAGAGGGTTCGATATGTTGGCTTCAAGAAATTATTGGATATGATCTCTTCAAAAAAACCTCTTCTAAACATTATGGATCATAGAAGTCTAAATGCAGGAAAATAAATAAATAAAATAAAATAAAATATCACTGTAAAACCATGGTGAATGAATGATATAATCATTTATATGTCATGGCCAGTTTTCATTTTGACAATTGAGCACATGAAATAACAACACTTCTGGCATTTATATGTTTCCATGGTAATGAGATGTTGAATATTTTATTTTCTCAAATTAATTTACTTAACCATGAGATGTTGAATATTTTACTTTCTCAAATTAATCTACTTTATGAATGGTCTAAACGCATAACAAGTTTATGATGCTTGCACTCAATCTCTTTAATTTAGGACAATGACTTTATAAGCAATAGCAACTCGTGGATAATTATTTAAGCATCTCCCTATGATATTGTTATAAAGTGCCCTTTAACCTAAATCCAACATTACTCAAATTTACATAAACTATGGAACCACTTTGAAGAATAGGTTATTATTGCTTTACATTTATGCTATTAACCATAACAGTTAACATGATCATATATCTCATTATGCACATTTAATTAACTTTAGTATATCATTGTGAAATCCCACTGGCATGAATGGAGGGAGGGTTTCATTCTGTAAGGCAACCAAGGTTTGAAACTTGTGTAGTTGGGAGGAGACACCAAAAATATCCAACCATGTTAAGGGTCATGTGGCCTAGGCCACATGACATCCCTGGGTGATTTTGAAGGCTTGGATGCCCTTAGGTTGTGATTTCTTAGACCACAGGCAGGTCCTGCAAGTTGAGGTCACTCTAGAAAACAAAAAACGTTGGAGTAAATCATTGATATCTTCTGGTTAGTGTATGGTTTGGATAATCATTTGTCATTGGCATTTGGTTTTACTAAGGCATTCATGTGGTTTTCTAGTATGATATAACTCCATTTTAAGCATACTCCTTTGAAATCATTTAAAACTCATTAATATAGCAACATGTTGCATGCTCCAACTAATCTCATACCTTGTGAACTAAAAGTTATTATTTATCGAATCTAAGTTAGAAGAAGGTCCCACTCCCACCAACCATCTAGCTTAATTTGACCATAGGGAAGCCCCCCTTAGGCTAGAAGAGCCCCTTTCTTAGCCTTAAAGTGAGAGGTAAGGACATTGATGTGACGATGGGTGGCTTTTCTGGTAGTTTCTTTTGGGCTCTCCTGCAAAGGTCAAGACTTTTCATTTAGTGATATTTCAAGCAGTAACACCACCTTTTGATGATTCTTCCTTCATCAAAACCACATTTATGATTTGCTTCATGGTAAACAAACATGACAAAATGAATTAAATACAAATTAACCATCAGTTCCCCATGTAAAAATCACTCAACTCTCAATCATTAGAGATAAGCCTAAAATGTCATAGGCCCCAGATTTTCAAATCTTGTTTTTCCTTTCAGCACAAGTTTCTCACACCATTTAGCATTGCTTTGAACCAAGGGTTGCAATGTTTGACCCTAAAGCTCAATAACACATACAAAGTGGAATCTTTAGTTGAAGCACTTGAAGTACCCATAGATTGTCCAACATGGAAAGATACGAATCCTAAAACCACTTCTTTGGAAGTCTTTATTTTAAATAGAAAAATATTTCATCAAAATGGGAATTATGCATTGATTTTTCTCTTGAATTTACTAATGTGTTGTGTTTCTGAAATGGATGAGTCATAGGAACCAGTGATTGATCTAAGTCTAGAAATGGAAGAAATAATAAAGCTTGACAGAGGGGTGAACATCTATAGACCTATTTATGGAGACTCTTTATGTAGGATGGATGTGGACATCGCTTACAAATGGCATGTACTCTATCAAATATTCAAGGAGGGAACCTAACCAAAACCCTCTCTTTTTCCTGCTGAGGTAAACCCAAACCTAGATTCTACTAAAAATTTAAGAAATGAAGGTTACACAAAGGTTGTAGCCAATCCTGCAATACTCCCTTGCATTGAAGTCATTTCATGATTGATCATCCAAGAGGACATTGGGAACAAATTAGTTAGAGACACTTTCAGGAAAGTTATCCCCTTATTCCAACCCTCAATCCAAAAAGTCCACCACAAAGTCTCCAACCAGTCGTCAACCTCATAAAGGATTGGATTCCACAATTTTCCTTGAATTGTTGAGATCCTCAAGAGTTGGTGGGCCAGTTCCAAAGCATCCAAATCTAGGAGATTGGGAGATTATTCAAAAAATAATTTAAGAACAAAATATAAAATAACAATGCCTTTGATTAGCAAACTATATGGTAAGGAAGATGCAACACACTTTAAAGAATCATTGATGCCCTTGATCCATGCAACTACCCATACTAGTACAACCTTCAATTGGGCCTCTATATTTTCAACATTTGTGGCTCAAACCATATCTAGAGCCAAACATAGCCTTGAGCATCTTGTTAAAGAATGTAACTAGGTTCGATCTTCATATTTATATTTGAGTTAAAGAATGAAAAATAAAAATTTATTATTATTACAATGACTTATTAAAGCATGGGTTTCATGCTTGGGTCATCCTTTTATAGGTCAAAGTCCCCATTCAGGACTTATAGCTTTTATATTGAGTCATTAGAGTCATTTTCCATTTAATGAGACCTTTCTTAGGCTTTTGAATCATGTAAAAAGAATTATTATTGAGTCAAATATGTAATTTTTCACCTCCACACCAAGCCGGCCCTTGCCTCATGAAGTCGGCCTACAAGAGGACAATTAGACCCACAAAAGAGGTTATATATACAAGAGCAGTTTGATCTATTTGGACATCAAATCAACAAGTTTGATACATAAGAAGGAAGTGTAGAAAAGTGTGAAGTTCAAGGATAAGAAGAAAGGATTGCAAAAGAAGAACGAGTCGAAGTTTCTGGGCTATCTCTCTCTCTCTCTTTTAAGCGAAGTTACTGGACTATTTGTTTGGTCGAAATTGTGTTGCTGGGAAGTTCAAAATTATGGATTTGTTAGGTCAAAGTTTTGTTGTTGCAAGTTTGAAGGTCTAGATCGAAGTTACTGGAAGGAAGGGTTGACTTGGTGAGTGGAGGAAGTTTGTGTCTAGGTCGAACAATATTGGATTATCTCATCTTAACTAATGGAGGAAGAATTTTGGCTGGGTTTTCCCTTAGATAGGGGTCTTGCCCTGGCTGAGTACCTACATCTTGTGTCTCGTGTTATTGTGATCTTCATACACACATAATTTGGTAATTGCTTGATGAAAGATAATATAATAAATAATTAAAAGAAGCCAACATAATTCACAAGTAATTATCAAGAAAGAGAAATATAACCCTAATATTACTAGCATTGATTTCTCAACATGGTATCAAAGCTAAGGTCAAGGAAAATTGGAGATCACTCTGTTAGCTTAAAAGAAAGGCTACTCCCTGTATGATGAGATACTTTAAAATGGGATTCAATATTGCATGAAGTTGGATCAAAAGAGTCATCTACAACTTATTCAATAAGGTCAAAAGCAAAGGGCTTTTGGCTGCACTCGTAGGTTCACTTAATGATGAAAAAGCATGGATTATTGATAATGGAGCATCAAGACGCATGACAAGAGATAGCAAACAACTTCACACTCTATCAAAGGAACAATCTTCTCATGCGGTGGAATTGAGAGACAATAAAAGCTATGTTGTTAAAGGCCTGGGATCAACTTCTTTAAGGTTGGACAATGGAGCAAAGCTAAATCTCAACAATATACTTTATGTTCCAGGTTTGAAAAAGAATTTACTTTCAATTTCTTGCTTAGAAGATAAAGGTGATAGAATTGCTTTTGTAGATGGAAATTTTTTGGCTTGGGGAAAAGATTCAAGCATCGATAAAGCTAGCGTTATTGGAATACGTGAAGGAAGTCTATATAGAGTCATAACACCATCCCCTCAAGCCCTAGTTCACATGGAAATCAATCCCATTGAACTATGACATAGAAGATATGGACATTTACATTATAAGGTTATTCCCTCTCTCAATAAATTGGTAAATGGAATTCCCAATACCAAAGAAGATCGTGAATGAATATGTAAGGGATGTACCTTGGGAAAGAATACAAGGAAGCCATTTACAAGCGGTCAAAGAAGGTCTAAGGTAATATTGGACCTCATTCATTCAGATATGTGTGGACCTATAGTTGACAAATCACTTGGAGGTCATTTTTATTATGTAACCTTCATTGATGATCACTCTAGAAAGACATGGCTCTATCTACTCAAATCAAAGGATGAAGTATTTGAAAAGTTCGAGGAATTTAGGTTTGAAGGAGAGACCTTAACTGAAAGAAGAATAAAGACTTTGAGATCTGATAATGGTGGAGAATACACTTCAAAAGAAATAATTGCATATTGCAAAGAAGAAAGAATTAAGAGGGAGTTTATTATTCCCTACAATCACGAACAGATTGGAGTTGCACAAAGGAAAAATAGAACACTTGAAGAATGTATATGAACAATGACTTTTGATCAAGATATACCAAAATTTCTATGGGGAGAAGCAGCAATGACCGTTGTATAATAATCCTTGATAATATGACACCCGAAGAAGAATTCACAGGAAGGAAGCCATGTGTGGAGCATCTCTGAATCTTTGGATGTCCCACCTATATCCGCGTTCTAAAGGACAAATGAAAGAATCTAGATTCTACAAGCATTAAAGGGATTTTCGTTGGTTATAGTCTTTCTTCAAAGGCATATAGAATCTACATCAAGGAAGGAAGTCATATTGAAGTAAGCAGGGACGTTATATTCGATGAAAATCACGCCTACAAAATATCCAAGGATATTCCTATTAATTACGAAGATGAAGACATACCATTATTCGAAGATGAAGAGCACCACGACAATCCTACTACAAATCAAGAAGATGAAGAAGAAGGACCAATTGAGCCTATTCAACCTGTGAGTCGAAAGACATGGGGCTGCGAAAGGAACTTTTAGAGAAAGAAAAAGTCCGAAAAGATATTATGGATATGTTGCATACATGACTAAACTAAGAGAAGTTGAACCAACTACATTTGAGGAAGTTGCTCATCAAGAAGTATGGAAGAATGCTATGTAGGAAGAATATCAATCCATCATGAAGAATGGGGTTTGGGAAATCGTTCTTAGACCAAGTGACAAATTGATTGTCACTTCTAAATGGATCTACAAGATCAAGCATGTTGTTGATGGAAGCATAGACAAGTACAAAGCTAGATTCGCTGCAACGGTTTTCTCTCAAGGAAACCATAGACTATGAAGAAGCCTTTGCACCTACCGCAAGATATACTACTACCAACCTAGATCCATCTTAACTCTGGATCTATCAAGCGTCGAGAGGGATCAGATCTATAGAGATGCAAACCTTTTTTTTTAGTGCAAAACTTGAAGAAAGGTTTGCACCTCGAGAGATTTGATTCCTCTCTGTGCTTGATAGATTCAGAGTTAAGATGAATCTAGGTTGGTTTCAGTAGTGTATGGCCAAAGAAAATCTAATGAATATATGATTAATTTTATTAATAATATGTAAATTCATCTACTATTAATATAATCATTTTAAATATGTTAAATATGTCACAGGTCAATCTAGTCAGTATAATTTTAAATTTGCTTAGTTATCTGAGTTTGTTGAGATGATAAATATTGTTAATAACTTTTAATGATGAAAATTTGGAATGTAAAGTGACAATGTAATAGTGTTGAATGATAAAAAATGCGAATAATAAGAATATAGTCAATTACAAATAGTCTTCATTGTGATTAATCTCAAACTATTTTCTTCTACTGTTGTTATTGTCACCCTTGTTACTTTTGTCATCTTTTCATAACGATTGTCATATTTTCATATCAATTATATGAAAAAGACAGGTTAAATCGTAAACCATTTAAATATTTAGCTCGAGTTATTCTAGTAAACATCATACATTGTCTCTCTTTCTCTCCAATATTAATAGGTTGAATTACTATAACACAAAAATCAATGTACATTGTCAATATTTTTGTGTGCTTACACTAAAATCAATGCACAATGTTAATCCAATCACTTTAAAATTAATGTACCATCATAAATCCAATTACATCAAATAATAAATCAGCATCTACATTGAAATCAATGCATCTAATGTAAGCAATCAAATAAGATTAGAAAACAACATTTACATTGAAATCAATGCATCTAATGCAAGCAATCAAATAGGACAAGAATCAACATTTACACTCAAATCAATGCATCTAGTGCAAGTGAGCAAATAAGATTATAAACCAACATCTATGCTGAAATCAATGCATCTAATGCAAGTAAGAAAATAGAATTATAAACCAACACCTGCACTGAAATCAATGCATCTAGTGCAATAAATCAAATAGGATTAGAAACCACCATCTACACATAAATCAATGCATTTAGTGCAAGCAATCAAATAGGATTAGAAATCATGTACATTGGAATCAATGCAACTACTACAAGCAATCAAATATTATTAGAAATCAAATTCTACATTGAAATCAATGCAACTAGTGCAAGCAATCAAATAGGATTAGAAATCACCATGTACACTGAAATCATTACATTTAGTGCAATCAATCAAATAGGATTAGAAATCGTCTACGTTGAAATCAATGAATCTAGTGCAAGCAATCAAATATCATTAGAAATTAACATCCACACTAAAATCAGTGCATCTAGTGCAAGCAATTAAATAGGATTAGAAAGCACCATCTACATTGAAATCAATGCATCTAGTGCAAAAAATCTTCTTCCCTTGCTCCCCCTCCATCTATATCTTTATCTCCCTCCATGATCTGAACTTAAACATGAACACAAAAACTTACAGATATAATCATAAACATAGAGATGCAGCAGAAAAATACTTCATTTCATTAATAGAAAAATATTGAACTATGCTTACAAATAGAATGGAAATAAGATAGCTCGGGCGATGGTAGCTTATCTCTGAGAAGAGATGTGGTGGCTACATACCACTGAACTATGTTACAATGAGGCTCAAGGGCCTAATTATTATTGGAAAACATGAGAAAACCCTAAACAATTAAAACCCTAACCCCAAGAGATGTAACACCAAGAGTTTGTGGGCCCTGTTGGGGTTAGTTGGGCAGCCAATTTCCCGGGGTCATAACTTGGTCATATTATCTCCATTTGGCGCGTATGATACCTTGTTGGAAAGGTCTCCCTGAGTACTACAGGTTTTGTTGCATGCCCTTTCTTGTGGTTATGGGCCTGCCTGAACCCCATAAACGCCGTTTAGGGGGTCAAAACTGCTTCGGAAGTTTAGGACCCAAAAAAATGCTAAAAATTGTAAATGCTGAAATGAACAAGGAAATATATGAAACTGACTAGGGGGTCTAGGTGGAATAGGTGGGTGGCCACCAATATCTACCTAGATCACTCCATCTCTCCTTCTTTGTCTCTCTATCTTGAACCCCTAAACACACATGCTATCTCACTCCATATTTATCAATCACTCTGTCCCTCCCTCCCTCTCTCCATATCTCTCTTCTTCCCTCTCTTTACTTTCCATATATATCTCTATCTCTCTTTGTCTCTCTATATCACCCCCAAAACATACACTCTCTTTCTCCAATCTATCTATCTATCCCTCCCTCCTCCTCTCTCTCTCTCTCTCCGCCCCTTCTCTCCCTATCCCCCACTTCTATCTCTCTTCTCTCCTACTTTCCTCTCTCCTTATCTCTCCATCTTCCTTATCACTCCCTCTCTCTCTCTCCACCTTTCTCTCTCTATTTATTTCTTCTTACCTCCCTCTCTCTCCCCTCCAACTCCATATCTCTTTCCATCCCTCTCTCCACTCTCTCACATGCTCCCTCTCTTCCTTATTCTCTCTCCCTTTCTCTTCCACCTCTCTCTATCTCTCTCTCTCTCTCTTCACCCTCCAACTCTGTTACTATATCCCTCCCTCTCTCCTCCTCTCTCTCAAGTCTGCTCTCTCGTACTTTCTCTCTCTCCCTTTCTG
>APFE030564213.1:270463-312284 GCA_000404065.3 Pinus taeda | reverse complement strand
TCTCATTGGCATAATTCAATCCCATTGATTGTGCATATCCTCATGCACAACTATAGTCACAACTGATAGCAATCTGATCCTCTAACATCTGTACCTATTGAACTGAACATGCAATGACATGCAACTGAGTTAACTGATGTATTCTTTAGTTGCATTATGAGTTAATAATTAGTTTAACAACTCATCATTAGTCTATTTGCAGTTAGACTAATTATAACTAGTTTAACCAAGTCAAACTAAACACAACTCCATCAACTCCACAATCAACTCCACCAAACTCAATTGATTGAGTTATAACTGAAGTCATGCATGCAAAAAATCAACTGACCCACAAAGAAAATGTATTTCCTTCTGACAGCTACATGTGCCACATCTGTAGCTCAAGCTGAAGTGCTCCAAGAGAATAAGATTAAGTTTATAGTCCAAATGTTATTGTGAGATAATAATATTTGACTTTTCTATTTTTGACAGCCAGTCTAAAAATAGACTTGATCACTCACACTGTGATCACTCACACTTTCTAAAAATAGAAGTCCATCTATTTTTGCCAACTTGACCAATCATCCATAAACAGCATCCTGCAACTCATAGACATGTTCCATATGTCTAAAAATAGACATAGTCTAAAAATAGACTTTGCGCCATAATTTTCTTGCAGGCCCACTTAGTGAAGGCGACTCTTTTCACTAAGCTCCATCATCTTGTTGCAATCTCAACAAGGATTACACAATTTTGAGTGCATGTATTTCCCTTTAAGATGGGTTAATCAGCCATAGGAATTGTGCAAGGAAATAAGGACTTGGAGATATGATGAATTGGATAAGTATTGGCTTAGTGCTTGCTTGTGGGTTGGAGATTGATTTTAATGAGTGCTAGGATTGTTCTTGAGAGAACAAGCATTGTAATATCATCTTGATTTTACAATATATGCAATACATATAGTGGGGTTTTAAGCTATGGTTTTCCTGGATATTTACTGTGTTATGTGTATTTGATTCTCTTCCTCTATCAATTATTGTTTTGCTCGATCTTTATGTGCTTCCGTTGTAAAGAGTAAAGTATATTATTTTCTCTTGCTTTAGTACATTGCATGAGATTATGAATCTAGGATTTTCCACATGGTATTAGAGCTAAGAACAATATACTAGAGGATATTACAAAGTTTTTGAGTTCAGGGTTACAGGTGAAATTCAATTTTTCATTTCATACTTCAGGATTGACACATGGCATCCTACGGTTTTCGGCTCGAGTATGCCTTGGAAGGAAAATTGAATTTTATAGCCTAGAGGGATAGGATGGAGGCTATGCTAGAAGATAATGGCTTGAAGGAATTCATTGATCAAGAAGTCCCCAAGAAAACAACTACGGACACACAAAACTTGGCCAAATGGAAGAAGTGTGTGGCAATAGAAAGGTAGATAATCCTTGAGGGATTTCAAGACCACATTGTCTCGAGTCTACATGGCAAGGACACTTTGCATGCTATGTGGAAAAAATCGACGGATTTGTATCAGAAAAGTAGTGACCAAAGGAAATTGGCACTGAAGGAAAAACTTCTAAAAATTAAAATGGAGAAAGGTGAGACTATTTCCAAATACTTGACCAAGTTCACTCAATGTTGTGATGAAATTGGAAGTGTTGGAATCACAGCTTTTTAGGAGGATATGGTGAGTCTTGCTCTTTTAGGACTTCCAAAGAGTTGGCATAATTATCAACACTTTGTCAATGGTCAAGAGAAATTTCCAAATTGGGAACGATTGTGGTCGGATTTGATGCAGGAGGAGATCAAGAGAAACACCAGGGAATACTCATGATGAAGATAACTGTGCCTTAACAATTAAGGTGAGGAAGGGGAAAGGGAAAGCTTCCCATTCCAAATAAATTTATTATCATGGAGGTAAGAATAAAGACATGAAAAAAGTTAAATGCTTTCATTTTCATAATATGGGACATTTTGCTACAAATTTTGCACTCAAAAAGTCCAAGGAGAAGTCCTCAAGAGGAGCAGCACGTGAGGCTTTGGCCTCTCAATTTGAATTGGAATTTTCCCTCATTGCATGCATGGTGTCATCTATGTTGGGAAGTGTATGGTACTTACACAGTGGAGCTTCATTACACATGACTCACAACAAAGAGTTATTCAGTGACCTGGAGGAGAAAGATCTCTAAATGCATATCGAGATGGGTGACGATGGGAATTATAGTTTTTCTAGATTGGGCATGATTTATTTTTAGAGGAAGCATGGGACTCCACTCACCTTGAAGAATATTTTGTATGTACCTGGGCTGAATAAGAACTTGGTATCCATTTCCATGCTTGAGGATTAAGGCTATTATGTGATCTTCTTGAAAGGAAAGGCATTCCTTGGAGACATAGCCACGGGTCAAGTAAAGAAGATAGTGATTCAAGTTAAGAATCTTTATAAGTTGGAGGTAGAAGAGTGTGCTGCTTTGAGTTCAAAAGTGGAAAGATGTAGAGCCAAGATGTTGGTGGGTTGTGGCACACACGATTGGGCCACTTGCATCATGGGGCTTTGAAGATATTGCAACAAATATCTATCGATCTTCCCAAAGGTATGCTTGAGCATGTTCATACTTGCAAGGGGTGTACTTTGGGAAAATACACCAATTATTCTTTTGGATAAAGAGATAGTCGAGCAAACTCTATTCTAGAGAGAGTCCACTTAGATTTGTGTGGACCATTCTCAACAACATCCACAACCAAACACATGTATTATGTTATATTCGTTGATGACTATTCTCGTAAATGTTGTATATTTTTCATGCAGAAAAAGGATCAAACTTTCACAAAGTTTTGTGAGTTCAAAGCATTGGTGGAGAAAGAGTCAGGAAAGAAGGTTAAAGCTCTAGGGAGTGATAATGATGGTGAGTATGTCCCAAATGAGTTTAAAAACTTTTATGAAACAGAATGGATTAAATGAGAGTTAACAGAACCCCATAACCCTCAACAAAATGGGGTGGCCGAGAGGAAGAACAAAAGAATAGTAGGGACAATGAGGGAAATGTTGTATGATCAAGGCCTACCACTACACTTGTGGGCTAAGGTTGCAACACAATGATTTATGTTCAGTTTCGTAGCCCACATCAGATACTTGAGATGAAGACACCAGAGGAGGCTTATTCCAGTAAGAGGCCAAATGTTGGTCACTTCACGATTTTTGGGTCATTGGTATATTTCCATGTGACCAAAAATGCATGGAAGAAGCTTAACCCGACAATAGAGTTGGGGATATTTGTGGAGTACACTGATACACCCCAAAACTATCGGGTGTACATGCCAATCAATTGGATGACAATGGTATGATTTTCATAGTAATGTTTCTAGTGATATCCATGTTGAGAAATGAAAACAAGAAATTTCAGTTTAATTTGTTCTTGAAGTAAGCTATGAATTAAAATTGAATTATGTTCTTATAACAACTTGTAAATAGTTAATTAAGTTTATTAAACTTAATTAGCTTAGGAATTTCAAGTTGGAAGTCTTTTTTAAGTCATATATATGTTTTCCCTATATTATAGGGGTTTAGGGTGAGTTAAGTATGAGTGGTAATTATTTAACTCAATTTATTGAGTTAATTCCAGTTAAACTAGTTCCAAATTGTTTGAGGAACTAATAGTGAGTTAACAGTTAGTTGATGCATTAGTGAACTCAACTAGTGCTACTCTAGTTAACTGAATATTCCCTCATCAGAAACTCATGCATGCTAATTCCAAGAAAGACCCAGTTGAAACTAGAGTGCAGGGACAGTGTACTATTTGTTTTAGATTTTTTTGAGTTTCATTAATAGTGCATGCAATCAAGAACTAATCCTTGAAGGGATTGTGCAGTTTTGAGTGCACTGGTTTCCCTTTAAGATGGGTTAATCAACCATAGGAATTGCGCAAGGAAATAGGGACTTGGAGAGTTGGTGAATTGGCTAACTATTGGCCTAGTGCATGCTTGTGAGTTGGAGATTGATTTTACTGAGTGCTGGGATTGTTCTTCGGAGAAAAAGCATTGTAATATCATCTTGATTTTATAATATATATACAATACAGGTAGTGGGGTTTGGAGCTGTGGATTTCACTGGATATTTATTGTGCTATGTGTATTTGATTCTCTTCCTCTATCGATTATTGTTTTTCTCGATATTTATGTGCTTCTGCTATAAAGAGTAGAAGTAGATTCTTGTCTCTTACTTTAGTACATTGCTTGAGCTTGTGAATCTACAAGATTTTATACAATCTAGAATTGGAAATCTAAAGGTAGTATCTGAGTCCTCCTCATTCTCCTCATGTCCCCCTCTTGGCCCATCTCCTTGGTTTTTCCATTGA
The DNA here is from genome assembly GCA_000404065.3 of Pinus taeda. Lineage (NCBI taxonomy): Eukaryota > Viridiplantae > Streptophyta > Pinopsida > Pinales > Pinaceae > Pinus > Pinus taeda. Next base: position 307,949 of record APFE030564213.1, on the reverse strand, counting down.
GTAAAGTATTTATTCTACCATTATCCCTACCATTGGGCTCACCATTATTTCTATCATTTTCTGTTCTCCTCAACTTCTCCTTTGTTAGCCATCCTTGCAACAGGTTTAGAAGCAAGCTCTAGTATGGTGTTCCAGTTGGAAGAAGATTCAACGGGATGGGATCTAATATACCCAAGTCCCAAGTCCCTTCAAGTTCCTCCTATTGTTAACTCTACCTATGAGACTACCACAACTTTCGTTCCTACAACAACTCCTTATTTAGCCTGTTATTATTGTAGTATATCTTGAAGTTGTATTGCCCCCTCTTGATGTGATGCTTTCTTTTCTGAGGCCACTTTTGTTGTAGATATTTCTCCCTACTCTATGATACCTGTGTAGTAATTCAAATGGTTAGTTGGGGTTGTTTTGGTAGGACCAAATAATTTTGAAATTGATTTCTTACTTTGAATAAATCTCCCCTTATTATCTCTAGGTCTACCTCTACTTTTGCACATAATAAAGATACAAAGCACTGCAAAAATTTACTAAACACAACCAGACTTTGGAGCAACCCCACCATAGGGGATGCATGGATCTTCACTCACATCTTACCATACACTCTCTACCTTGATTTTCTTGCAAAATCCTTACCACACACATAAACCTATTAAAACAATGTTACATGTACCATTTGCAACTCCCTGAAAACAATGCCAAAAATATTAGGGTTTTTATCCTAAATTTAGAAATGTCAAACCAGAGTTCATAAGCTTCAAGTTACAAGGCATTATGATTCAAATCTAAATTTATTTACCTATGCTTTCTTAGTACGAATTTAAGTACCAAATAACCAAAATCTGCTCCTAATTTAAAATCATTACACTAAAGTTTTTCTAAGTGAAGAAACCTATTGTACTCCTCAATTTTTCACGCACAATTAAAATTACTAATTCATTTTTAATAGCTATGAAACCAACTAAAGGTTCATTAAAAAAAACTCAACAACTATAGTAAACCATGCTCAAAATCCAATTTAACAATTTGTTCTGCTCAGAAATCTTTACATAAAACTAACCCCAGGGTCAAGATATAAATCAAAAAGTAAACCCAACAATGTTTTTAACCTTCGAAATCATTCAAACAACTGCATGTTTCAATAAATCCATTCAAAATTAACTGAGAAATTAAGCGAATAACACATAGTTTTCTAATTCAATAAATCTTATTCGAAATTGGCTAAGAGATGGAGTAAACAACACACCGTTTCTCAATAAAATGAATGACACACTATTTCCTAAAATGATTAGCACACTATTCCTTAACAAAATGATTGGCCCAGGCACACTGTCCCTACTTAATCTTCACAAAAATTCAAATGTGCTAAGCATCAACTACAAAGATTTCTTCTCAAGGATTATAGATCCACAGACAATCAATCTATTTCATTTAGATCAGAGGATTCATTCTGTTAGTGTCAGTCTTTGCAGCCTTCCTCCAGTGATCAAACATGCTCTTACAAGTGATTTTAAGGTGTCAAAATCAAATTTTGTCATTTCAGTGAGTCTTCAAGCAAAATTTGGTCACTAGGCATTAGGTCTAGGGTTTTCTTTCACTCCTTTCAAAGTTGCCCAAATGTTGGTCCATGTCACCATTCAACTGAGTCTATCATCATTCATAAGGATGTCATCATCATGTCAAGTTCCATTGGGTCATTTTACAGCTTGTTCTTGCCTCAGTTGTGCCTAGGCAAGGTTCATTTCCCTCTCCTAGGGTTTTGAAGGAAATTTCTCTTGAATGGTCAAATCATTAGCAAAACTTGTGTCCAGATGTTCATACACCTTCCCCTATCCTTCATGTACCTTATTAAACACTTCCCATCACTGATATTTCCCAAATTCCTCATTTTTACACAAACCCTAGTTTCTTGCCACAACTTGGCAATTTTCTAGGCTAGGCCTGTGTTTTTCCCTTTTGGACCCCTTCCCCTAACTCGATCTATGAGATTCCACTTTCCTTTACTTCCTAACATCCCTCCCTACTTCCAAAAATTTCCCCAAGAATTTAGAAGCCCCTTATCCCCTTCATTTTGCTTCATTTCGACAAAATCCCTTGTTTCACACATCGGGATAAGTTTCACTCAAAAGATGTTCCAGAGTAATAAAAGATGAATTTTGAAAAATTGAGAGAGGTTTTTGTCCAAAATAGGCCAGGGAAGAAAAACCTCCTTCACTTTTTACACAGGTGTCATGGTTTTAGAGAAATGTCAAAAATACAATTGCCTCAGGAGAATTGATTCACCTCTGAAGTGACCTTGGGAAACTCAAGTTTTCTCCTAGCTTGGTTGGCCAAATAACTTTCTTGATGAGTGAAAGGATAACTAGACAAAAACAGTTTCCAATGAACTAGCATGAGCTCAATTTGGAGTTTAGGAAGGCATTCAAAAGTTGACTGCAATAGTACTCTGCCTTGAGGTAGCCTTATTTGGCACATTTTTACCAGTCTTGGGAGATTTTATTTTTGACAAGGCAAATGAACTCCAAATTGAACAATTCTAGTTTGGTTCGAAAGTAGACTCAAAGACCGTTTCAACGAGCTACCCTGCGCCTAATTTGGACAGAGGGAAGTCCTCCAAAAGCCTCCCGAAAAATTCCCTATGTAGCGTGCGACGCACTGGTCTAGGCGCACGGCGCATCAGGAGTGTGCGACGCACTGGGCACAAAGCCAGAGTGTAAAACTACAAGCACGCGACGCATCAGAGGCGCGTGGCGCATTGGGTTTTGAGCTTGAAACTTGTTTGGAAAGGAATCAAATCACCTCCTCTCCGCATCAAATTTTCAGGTAGGCTCATATCCATTGCCTTTGCTTGGCTTTTAAAGGTTAATGTGATGGGTTCATGAAATGTTTGCCATAGAGATCCAAGTTGGAAATCCCTCCTTGTCAATGTAAAAAAGTGTTGTAGGGTTTGAAAACAGTGTGTAACCAAGGTTGTGTGTTTCTCCCATTTCCCTTTGTTTCCCATTCCCAAATTCACCCATTATTCTTCCCCATTAATTCCCTCATCAATCCTACACTACAATCCTTAAACTCTTAATCCCTTATCCCTATAAAAACTCCTTAACCCTCTTCAATATCACAAACCCTAAAACCCTATTCCCATATATACATTTCCCCTCCTCTCCCTAATTACATTTTATTTCAAAATTCCCTAATTCCTTGATATTTTCCCCTTCCTAATATTCCCTTGTTACATTTGTTTTCCCCTTGGTCACAACATTGTTTAGATCAGAAGAGCAGTTCACATTCAGTTGTATAGAGCAGTTTCACATATCAGCATTCATCCAAGGCAGTCGTGCAACAACAGTTATGTCATTCGGTCATTCATCTGATTATAAAGTGGAAACCCAAAGTGACTCACCCTTGGAAGGACATGCACTCATGAGGCTTCATAGAGGTGGCAAAGATATCATTACTTGTCCCAGAACTTGATGTACAAAGTGAGAATCGGGAGTTTGAAAGCAAAGGTAAAGAGAGCTTCAAGGAGGCAAAAAGGGGATGAAGGACTCTAGTTATTGGCTGAGGCATCCTTGGCTCATCATTGCCCTTGATAAAGAACCTTCGGTCTAAATTTCAAGAATTTTGGAGAAATTTTTGTCATTTTGAAATTTTTGGCTTACAAAACAGGTTTTTCGGCTCAATGTGTAGCGCGTCGACGCGTGTGCTTAAGATTGGGACACTTGCTGGAGGAAAACTTTACATTTTTGGGTTTTTCATGGTAAGTTATGCATGCTCAGCTATTTCCAAAGCATTCCATCAAGTTCTGGGTGATCAAAAGGCCCAAAAACATAACGAAAATCACCTTTCTGCCACCTTTTGCACCAGCAGGACGTACTTCCGGGAGAATGACACTTTGAGGGGGAAAATGAGCTCCAAATTGAACAATTCCACTTGGGTTGGATAGCATACATCCATGGATTTTCAACCAGCTATTGTGAGCTTAATTTGGATGTCAGGAAGTGCCCCAAAAGCATGTTGAAAGGTGCATGGCACATAGGGCTCAGGCGCTTGGTGCATAGAGATTTTTGGCCAATTTTTCATCTTTTAGCTCAGAAATTCGGCCAGTTTGACTAGTTTTGATTTTTGATGTAATTTTTTACTTCTCTTGATGTAATTGATTGAACATGATGTAATTTTGGCGCATTTTTACTTGTTCTAGAGGATTCATTCACTAAAAGGTGAAAATTAAATGAATGAATCAGTTTCCTAGCATATAGGGGTAAGTTGTTTGACTACCTAGATTTCAGTTCCTTGTTTAGAATTAGTTCAAACAGCTCCTAGAATGATGAGCTCAACCCCTAGAGGCAAGGAAAGGGGTTAGGATGGTCTATATGATGTAATTTCTCAATCATTTTCAAAGGTTGGAGAGGTTGGACACTTTGGATTGCTTTGGCATACTATTGTACATATTTTCTCTGCATTTTTGGCTAAGGAAAGATGAGGGTTTTGCAGCACTGTTTGGGATCCATGTGGCTTTATGTTTTGATGGTGTGCTTCTTTCAGTAATTGTAAGTTTTTATGTGTATCATTTTCCTTCTTTCATCTTCTGCAATTGAACAAATGAAGTGTTAAGGTAGAATCCATCGATGGTTATGCTCTGCCTTTCAGTTTGTTTAAATTTCCACGTTTTCTTCAGTTTAAGGAGAATCCTTGAGAATTCCTTGCTCTCCTTAGCTCCTCACCAGTCTGATCTACCCATCTCACTTGCTTTAAAGCATCACAACGATTGCCTTCCTTGCCCCAATCAGATCTCTGCAAAAACTGTGCCTCATCCCCGAGCCCAAATTGCCTTTTCCATTGTTTTCAACAAAACCCTAAAAACCCAAAATCAAATCAAACCCCTGCACTTAATACCTAGCCTAAGATCAGTTGCAAATTTAGTCATCTCGAGCCTCTTTGATTACCTTTTGCCGAGATTGATCCGGAGAGAGCCCTCTCCTGTCCTCGTAGGGCTAGCTAGGAGGTTGAGCGTGGTTTGATGTAGCCTTGAGTTTTACCTTATTTCAGCCTAAGGTAGATTTGAGCGCTAACACGACGAGTGCCTACACTTGAAATTTGAGTAAACCTATAAGGAGATAAGCCAAAAATACAATTAGAAAAAGTAGTTTTTCTTCTTTTTCCTCCAAAATATTTATATGTACATCTTTTAAAATTTAAAGTATTTTGATTGGTTCACATATTATGTAATGGAAATTACATGTAAATGCCATAGGTAATTTAAGGCTAAAATTTCCTCTAATATAATTTTTCAAAGATCCCAATTGTAGAAGGATTTATGTCTAATGATTTGCATACCATTGGCCTCACTAAATAGCTCCAGGAGTGATTGGAGGTGGATAACATAATGCAGGTCCCCATTTGAAAAAATGAGGATATCAACCATAAAGAGAAGGTGGGTGATAAAATAATTTGGATAAATGATGATAACTTTGTAGAGTATAGAGTGAACAACTGATGAGATCATTCCACTAAGACCTTCTACTACCGAGAGAAAAAGCAGGCAAAAGAGAGGGAATCCCTATTAGAAGTCCCATTCAGCATCAAAGAAAGGGGAGGCAGCCCCTTTGATAAGTATTGGAGAATGTAAATAATTTTCATATTCATAATTTGTACATAAAAAAAAGGAAAAGAAAAATAAAAATATTATTATTTTTCTACATAAGCATGTTCTTCATGCTTCTAGGTTTTTGAGTCAAAGATTCAAAGTCCTATTTTGGGCCAATTGTAAAATAAAAATTTAAATGTAAATTTTGGGACAGAAACCCCTATAGATACCAAGTTGGCCTACATGTCAAGTCGGCTTCGTCCTAATGGACATGTCTATTCACACCCCCTCTAATATATATAAATAGGGGGTAGATGGAGCTCATTTGGACATACACTTGGATTCTTTTGGTCTGAAAAATCATATAGAAGATAGAGAGAATAAAATGAAGTCCAAAATATGAAAGTAAGGGTTTCTTCTTGAAGTTAGGGTTTGTGGATTATCTGCCTTAATATATCTCTTGTTATTGGTATCTTACTGATGAATTTGCTGGAAGGAAGGAAGTTTTGGCTTGAAATTAAAAATTGAAGGCCTCTTGAAAAAGTTTGCAAGCTAGTTTATGTCTTGTGGGTAATGGATCAAAATTGTAAAAGCACATAAGCTTAGTAATTTTAGTTAAGTTTTGTATACTTAACCAAAGAAAAATAGACAACATGCAACATCATAAAATAACAATTCAATGATGAAGTTTACCCCTCCTAGGCTATGTTTGGGGGGGCAACTTCCGATGTTGTTCTTTTATACTATATGATCAAAATTTCAATTACATCAACATACAATGTTCAAATCACAAAAATAATGCTACCATTATGTCCAGAACACCCAAAAACCCTTATCTAGGCTCTTCTTTGGCTCAAAAAGGCTAAAAAATGTCCAATTTAAGCCTCCTTCTCCATTTATCTGCTATTTTTCCTACAAATTGAGCAAACTAGAAACACTGGCAACGTTTTCCTCCTTTGGCATATTCACCAGGAGAAAATTTCATTTGGGGATGACAAAAGTTTCACCAAAATTGGTGTAAAATTTGAAACACTTAGTTCAGCACTCTCAACTCAACTTTTGCCTATTCCTTGGATCACGTGGCAGACATGTGGCTAGGGGCCACATGCCAGGTGGCACTCCACCCTTGGTCACATTTTGTTCCATGTGGTAGCGAGTTGGGCCACATGCTAGTCCCATGCTCCGAGTCCTTTGCATATGGTATTGTTACATTGAATCAGACCTAGGGCTAAGGATAATCACCCGACCCCTCCACTTCTTCCATGGGTACATCACATGCCATACAACCTGGGGTTGGGGCCATGTGCCCTGCCCCCTCTGGCAATGCCAAAGCAGTTTGATAATAAATATATTTGACCCGTTTAATTATAAAAATCAACACAGTTGGTGGAATGGTAAGGAGCTTGGTTAGTTGTTGTGAGGTCATTGGTTTGATTCCTTGCTAGGTCATTCGACTAACCCAACAAAATTTTGCATGGAATCTGAGGGCCAGCTGGCACCCTCCCATTGGACCACATGGTACCTCCTAATTGGTTCATGCAAAACACATCCACCAATAGAATTGCGCCACCCAGGCTTGTACAACCTTCCAAGTGTGAACACACGATTGACCCATCTAACCATTGTACCTCCCAATCATCCTTCTTACCTCAACACCACGTCATTGTACAGCATGCCCAGTGAGCAACCTAGTCAACCTTGCAAGTTGACTTTTTAGTTGTTTGCCATAAACTTCAGAACGCGATAAATTTCACATACTATGTCAGATTGAGTCGATTCAAGCATCGTTGGAATAAAAATGATGAGATCTACGATTTGGCACTGGATTTGGGTGATTTTTAGCACTTTTATTTTCGAGCATATTTTTTATCCCCTAGATCATTCCTCCCCACTAGAAGCTTTTGGACCACCAAAATTTTGATTTTACTTAAAAAGAAAGTGAGGGTACAACTTCCTTACTTTCTCGATCTCAATCCACCTCTCTTTGCTTGGATTGGTACCTTTGAGCCCCACTTGAAGATACTCTGCATTACCTCTGTGCAAAGTCTTGATTCTCCTATTAAGAATTGATTCTTCCTGCAACTCATCTAAATATTCAAGAGAAAAATCTTCAATAGATGGAATATGAACATTCTCTTCATGATCATCAACCATTGGAGGCTCATACAATATCAAGTTTTCCACATTCAAAACATAATAAATTTGAATGTAAGGTGGAAAATCTAATTGGAAAGCATTGTTACTACTATTCTCCAAGATTTTGCAAGGACTATATCTAATTGGTTTGATCTTTTTACCTTCACCTTCAAGTCTTTCCTTGCTGATATACATCCAAACTTGATCTCCCAGTTGGAAATCATGATCAACTCAATGCTTGTCATGTCTTTCTTTGTACTTTGGTTTTCTTTTCTCAATCTACTATTGTACTCTTTGATGCACTAGTTGAATTTGTTCAATAAAATTATTGGCTTTGTCTACATCATTATGTCCATCTACTGCAATATATTTATCAAAGATGAATTCCAAAGGAGACTTTGGAAAATAACCCAAATAAGATTCAAATGGAGATACTTGTGTAGATGAATGCTTCACATGATTCTAAGCATGCTAGATGTAATGCAAATGCTTATCCCAAAGTTTAGGATGTTTACCAAAATATCCTCGAAGGAGTTGCACTATTGTTCTATTTACCACTTCTTTCTGGACATTTTTTTGTGGATGAAATGTTGTGCTCTTCTTCAACGTGGTGTCCATCATTTCCCACAAACTTGACCAAAACATCCTAACAAATCGAGAATCTCGATAAAAAAATAATAGAAATGGGAAACCCAAAATGAACCCATACATTTTGGAAGAACATCTTTGCGATTTGTTTATCCATAACTTGTTTCTTACATGTCATCAACACACACATTTTGTTGAAACGATCCACAATAACATATATATAATCATGACCTTTTCTCGACATTGATAGCCCACCTATAAAATCCATAGAAATACTTTCCCAAGGATGAGAAGGAATAGGAAGTGGAGTGTACAAACCCAATTTCCTATTTCAAGGCTTGCTAATAGCACACATGGAACATCCCTTTACATATCTTGAAACAATTTCATTCACGTGAGGCCAATAACAATACCTCTGAATTTGTGAAACTATTTTTCCTGCACAAAAGTGACCAACAATAAGAGAAGTGTGGGCTTCCATTATGACATGAATCTTTCACCCTGTGGAACACATAACTTTCTAAGATGATACAACAACTTGTTATGAACATGATAATCCAACTCTTCAAGATGTTTGCCTTGAATCAATGTTTCATAAACATCTTTAAAATCGTCATGTTGAGCATATTTTTCAATATAACTTTCATGCATGATTGAGTTATGCTTAAGAATGACAAATGCATTAACAATAGGCCTTGATAACATATCAACAAATTTGTTGTATATGCCTTTCTTGTACTTGATTACCAAATGAAATTGTTGTAGGAATCCCATCCACCTGGAATGTCTAGCTTGTGGTAGCTTGGTTCGCAATTGTAAATATTGCAAAGGTTAATGGTTAGTGTGAATAATAACTTGTTTACCCATAAAATAATGCTTCCATAGTTTTATGCTTTGTACCAAAGCATAAAACTATTCATCATAAACTGGATAGTTAACTACTGCATTGGTAAAGGTTTCAAAATGATAACAAATATGCTTACCATGTTGCATCAAAACTGCTCCCATGGCATAATTGTTTGCACCAATTTGAATCTCAAATGGTTTCTTAAGATTTGATAGTGCTAGAACTTGTGTTGTATTGGTTTTCTCTTTCAAAGTGTCAAAGGATTTATTTTGCTTGCCTCCCCACTGAAAGACTTGTTTCATGCTTGTCAAAGCACGTAATGGTGATTTAATGAGTGAGAAGTTAGCTATTAATATTCTCCAATATTGGTTTGCTCCCAAAAAGCTCCTAATTTATGTTCCATTCTTGGGTTTAGGCCAATTCACAATGACTTCAAATTTTGAGGGATGAATCTTCAATTCACCCTTTCCTACAATATGACCCAAATAAACCAAAGAGGTTTTCCCAAATTCACTCTTAGACGTCGTCAAACACAATTTCTCTTTCATCAATACATGTAAAACTTGTTTCACATGCTTGACACGCTCTTCACGAGTCTTACTGAAAATCAGAATATCATCTAAGTAGACTAAGAAAAAACCATCAAGAAATGATCTCAACACATCATTCATAACTCTCATTAATGTTGCAGGTGCATTGCAAAGCCCAAACAACATAATTAACCATTTGAATAAACCTTGTTTCTTCTTGAAAGAAAATTTCCAAATATCATCTTTAGCAATCCTTATCTAATGATAACCACTTCCCAAATCTAACTTAGTGAAGTAAACAACATCATTTAATTGATCTAGAAACTCATCAATGTGAGGAAGAGGATAGCAATTCTTTATTGTAATTTTGTTCAAAGCTCTAAAATCCACACACATGTGCCATGTGCCATCCTTCTTTGGAACCAAGACAGTAGGAGACCCACAAGGAGATGTGTTAGGCCCGATAACCCCCTTTTCAAGTAGTTCTTGAATTTGTTTCTTTATTTATGCATTCTCCAAAACTGACATTCTATACATGCCTATATTTGGAAGAGGTGCATCCTATTGCAAATAAATCTCATGTTGGATTCCTCTTTTAGGAGGAAACCCTTCAGGTTCCTTAAACATATTGTCATAAGTGTCAACAACTTCAACTAAATCATGTTTGAGTTTAGAATAACATCCTTTAAAAGCTTCAGATTCAACAATATATTTAGCTTTAATCATCAATAAAAAGAAAATCTTACTAGCGTTTACAAGCCTTTTCATCTGACCAACACTTACCAGAGATAATTTCATCTTCTTACTATGTGCTCTAACAATATACTCAACTCCATATTTAATTTTTTTTTTTTTTTCTCATGATGCTAGAATATGGCTTTCCGGTCATACAAGTATGGACTCCCTAATAGAATTGCACATATGTAAAGTGGTACAACATCAAGCTCTACCTCATCAATAAGGTTTATAGTGATGGCGAATTCGAGTTTACATTTTCTTGTCACTTGCAATTTGGCATCATCACATACCCAACCCAAAGGGTAAGCTTTACTTTGATGTGTAGTTTCTAAGTTTAGTTTCTTGAAAATAGCTTCCAAGATAATATTGACTTGGGATCCACTATCAAACAAGGTATCAACTTTTGTATGTTTTGTAATTACCCTAATATGTAAATGCTCAATTCTTTCTTTATCATTTTGAGACTCAATAGGATTATTAGAAGAACTAGTACTTGCCTTAGAAGCTTTATCTTTCATTCTCATGGATGTGATTTTGGTTTCATCACCTGAGTCAAATCCTAGATCTTGTTGAGTTGTTGTAGCAATGTTTTGTTTCCCCTTCAAGTTATTGAATGTATTTGGTCTCATTTTTGGATGTAATTTCCAATAATTGTCTTCATCATGACATTCTTTCAAGCAATGTTTATAGGTAATTTTCTCTCCCTCTTTCTTGACTACAGAATTATTTTTTCCTTTGCCTTTAGACTTTTCCTTTCCTATGTCTACATATTTGGATGGTTTCTTGCTAGTCTCTCGAGGAACATTCTTACCTGTTGATTCTAAATGAGTTTCCTGAACACATACTTCATCTATATTGGTGGGATTAAACATAATTATAGTATGTATCAAATAACTATGTAATCCACCTATGTATGTAAGGAGAGTATCTTGTGAAGACAAATCAACACTCAAGGTTAAAGCTCTTCTTCTAAATTTTAGTGTGTAACTTTGAACACTTTGGCCTTTAGCTTGTCTAAAATTTTTCCAATCCATAATTTTTTTTTTTTCATATAATCTAATGGATAAAATTTCCTTCTTAATGTAGCTATAAAATCATTCCAATAAGATACAATTTTACCACTTTTCTTCAAATCTTCTTGAGTTATAGCCTCCCACCAGACGAGAGTTGCACTTTCCAAATGAAGAGAAGCAAGTTGGATCTTTGTAACATCATCCTTAATCTTTTGAATCCTGCAATAGACTTCAATTGGAAAAACCCAATTATCCAACTTTTCAGCATTTAATTCCCCATTATACATAATAAATTCAAACTTGACATCAAGCTTAAGCAAAGGAGACTTAGCATGTGCTTTTGGAGATCTAGGAGTATGTCTAGGTGTTGAATGAGGTGAAGAAGGAGGTGAGGATGGAGGTGAATATGGAGGTTAAGGAGGAGGTGGAGGTGGAGGCTTGCTCCCATCACCACCATTACCTTTTTGCTGATTAGAAATTTCTCCTTGCAACCTTAATTTCCTTTCATTGTTCAACACTTTCACCATTTTAGACATACCATAAAAATCCTTTCTAAAATATTTCTTATCCTCGGACATCAACTCTTGTCCTTTGATATAAAATTATGTAGGAATGAAACAAATACAAAAATACCCATATACACAGAGATGCAGTAGAAATAGAACTTCATTTCATTAATATCAAAAAAATGAAATATGCTTACATACATAAATAGAAATAAATTATCTTGGGTGATGGTAGCTTATCTCTAAGAAGAGATGTGGTGGATACATGCCTCTGAATTGTGTTACAATGAGACTCAAGCGAATATTTATTATTGAACATCAAGGGAAAACCTTAAACAACCAAAACCCTAATGCCAAGAGTTTGTGTGCCTCATTGGGGTTAGTTGGGCAGCCAACTTCCGAGGTCGTAACTTGGTCATATTATCTTTGTTTGGTGCGTACGATATCTTGTTAGAAATATCTATCTAATTACTATAGGATTTTTAGTAGACCCTTGTCTATGGCTTTGAGCCTGCTGTGACCTCAAAAAAACGTCATTTAGGGGGGCAAAAATACTCTGGAAGTTTAGGACCCAAAAAACTACTAAAAATAGTAAATGCTGGAATAAACAAGGAAACAAATGAAACCAACTAGAGATCTAGGTGGAATAGGTGGGTTCCCACTAATATTGAAGCAATGGTCTCCATTGTGTATAGAGAATTCATGAGGTGAGGAAATTTCTATTGAACTTGGTCCCTGGTGAAGGAGATGGCCTGCTTTGAAAACTTGATATAGCAAGATCCTTTGGTGGCGAGTGTTCTTGATTTGAGTGTCCATGATATGATCATTTATGGCCTATTCCATGTAGTTTGGGCTTAGCTTTATTGGTGTGAGCTGTTTTGCAATGTCGGATGTGTCCAACAATGGTGGAAAGTATGGCTGAAGGCAATCTACATTGAACACTAGGTGCAGACTAAGGAATGGTGGAATACTGAGCTTGAAGGAATTGTCCCCTACAACCTAGGTGATGGTGTATGGCCCATATCAATGCGAGCGAAGCTTGTGGTGGGGTCCAACGAGGCAATCCTTCCTTAAATGTAGCCAAACTTTATCGCCCACCTAGAACTTGTGCGACACTCAGTGTTGATCATGTGGTTTCTTGTACTTACCATTGGCTCTATCTAATATATCATACACCTACGGGCCGATGTGTTGAATTTGCTCAATGAATTTATCAGCCCTATAGGATTCAGACTAGACGTGAGCCAAATCTGCTTGAGTAGCTACAAATGGTATGGCCACATCAATGGGACATAGTGGCTAAAATCCTAACCCTATCTGAAAGGTGTTGTGGCCCACTGAGCTTTGGAGAGCTCTGTGGTAGCTATACTAGACATAGGGGAGGATTTCATCCCATGTTTATTGATGCTTTGAGTTGTACATACACAAAATGTGTACGATCATCCTATTGACAACCTCTGCTTCACCATCAATTTGAGGATGGAAAGTCCTGGACTTAGTAAGTTTAGTATCCAACATCGACCAAAGACTTGACCAAAATGCACTTAGGAATATGTTGTCTTGATCTGAGATAATGGACTATGGGATCCCAAAATTTACCCACACTCACTCAAATAAGAGCTTAATAGTGGCCTCTACTGTGATACTCTTCTTGCAGGCCGCCATAATGGCCATCTTAGAGAATTTGTCAACAATCACTAAAACACAGTCGTTGTCGTGCTTAGTGGAAGGGAAGCCTATCATGTAATCCATGGAGATGGATTCCCAAGGTCGACTAGGAGTAGGAAGAGGAGTATATAGACCTTGCTTCTTAATGGTTGGTTTGGCGATGACATGAGCAGTGAAAGATCTAATGTACTTCCCAACATCCTGATGAAGGGTCAGTCAATAAAGATACTTCTACATTACTGCCACTATTTTCTTTACTCTGAAATGTCCAGTGACCTGATAGTAGTGCGCCTCCCAATTCATCTTAGCATGTTTTCTTGAAGGAACACAGATGTGTCCCAGGTGGCATAACAGTGCATAATAGAGGTGAAAATTTGGAATTTTCTTACCTTCCAGGAGTGTCTGGTATGTGTTGTTGAATTCTTGATCACTCTTGTAAACATGCGGCCACCCTGAAGTCTCATGCCCACAGAAGTCGAGCACAGTGATCAACGCCATGACTGGTCGTTGAGTGAGGCAGTCTGCAACATTATTGGTGTTTCCCTTCTTGTACTTAACTTTCAAATGGAACTATTGTAATTATGTGGACCATTTCTGATGGCGATCGTTCTACAACTTCCCTTATATTTGTATGAACTACAGGGTTTAGTGGTCTCTATGGATAACCATTTCTTTCCCCAAAATATAATTCTTCCATTGACAGCAGGCTTGCACAATGGAATACATTTCTTTGTCATAAGTGGGATACTTTTAGACTGTGTCTAAACATGTCTCACTATGGTAAGCCACTGGATTCCCCAATTGAATAATAACTAAGCCAATAACATAGTTGAAGGCATTTGTCTCAATCTTAAATGGTTGTTGCAGGTTTGGTAATATGAGTACTGGTGCATAGCAGAGGCGACACTTCAAGTCAAAAAATTCCTTTTGTTGGGTTTCCAACCAAAAAAACTTTGATTTCGCTCCACCCTTAGTTACTTGACTTAAAGGCCAAGTGATATGCGAGAACCCCAACACGAACCTGCGATAGAAATTGGAAAGACCCATAAATTTGATAAGCTCTGTTAGAGTGATTGGGGCTGGCTAATCTTGAATGACTTGTATCTTGCCTGGGTCCACATGCACACCCTACTCATCAATGATGTAACCTAGATATTGAACTTGGGTCATGCCAAAAGTGCATTTCTCCAAATTGGCACACAACTTGTGTTGTCGCACGGTTTGAAGGACCTATCGGATATGGTGGAGGTCCTCTTCCCAACTCTAGTTGAAGATCAAGATTTCATCTAAATACACCACCACAAATGCATTGTTTAAGGGTCGTAATATGTCTTCCATCAATATCATGAAGATTGCAAGGCCACTTGTCAACCCAAAAAGCATGACCAACCATTCGAAAAGGCTCTCCTTGGATTTGAAGGTAATGTTCCACACATCGGAGAGTTCGATGGGCATGTGGTGATAACAAGACTTCAACTCAATCTTGTTGAAATATTTGGCCCCCTTTAGTTGGTCCATAAGGTCATCAATCTATGGGATTGGGTACCCATTCTAGAAAGTGATATTGTTCAATGCCTGATAGTTAATACAAAGTCTCTAGGTCTCGTCCTTCTTTTGTACCAATACAATTTGGCTCCCACAAAATGATGAGCCTGGCCTGATGTGCCACTTCTACAACAACTCCTAAATCTGCATCTTGATCTCATCATTCTCAAGAATAGACTGTTGATATATCGTTCCATTTGGTAGCGACGCGCCGAGGGTCGGATCAATGGAGTGCTTGACCTAAGAATGCAAAGGTACCCCTATAGGTGACGTGAAAATGTCCTTGTAATCATCCACGACCTTGTCCATCTGTTACTGTTGTGCAGAGGATCTCTTTCTAGAAGCCATGGCCACAACCTTCTTCTTTCCCTTAGGGTGAATCATAAGGAAAACAAATTTCCTTGTTTGGGAAATGATCTTACTACATTGCTTTGAAGTGATCAAAAAGATGGCGGTAAGAGGGGCTACCTCCAGTATCCTGTACAACTTATTTCCCAAAGTAATAATCATAGAGCGAGGTCTAGACTCATATACAACATGTGTCTTCCACAAGTATGGTTGTCCTAATAATACATCATAAAATTTAAGAGGAGAAACATCACATAGTACCTCATCCATGAAGGCCTAATGTTGTAGGAAAGGTAACACTGCAGCCTAACGCAAAGGTCTCGTCCTTGGTGAATCCACCCAATGGTGTACAGGTACAGATGTGTTGTAGTTAATAGGCCTAACCACTTCACAGAATCTAATGAAATGGGGTTCTTTTCGCTCTAGATCTCAAAAAGGAACAGCAACGGATAATCCTTCACCCACACCTTTGAGTGGAAGAGGTCTTTCCCCTCCTCTGGATATTCAGGCTCATTCTTTTAGTTCTTAATGGTGGCCACGGTGGCAATGGGATCCACATCAATGTTCTGCTTCCCTTTTCATTCCCCTTGTCAGGTTCTGACTCGAAGTCAAAACATGCATCTGATTTGGAAGCCTTCATCTCAACCACAAGTGATTGCTCGGTCCGATACTCGCTTGTGTTGTGAGTGGAGCTCTTATGGAACTCACACCATTTTCCTGTGTCCTTCTTTGCCTTTGTGGTGTTGTTATTTTCTTGCAACTTCAACGGTTGTCTTGGGTGGCCCTATTTCAGATTCGCAGATCCAAAGTCTCACTTCTTCTGTTTAAAATTCTGCACAATCTTGCCAGCAGATCATTACGCCGTGCTGAGTGAGGAGATGTCCAGTAACTCCATCTTGTCTTGCATGTACTTGTGTAGACAATCGCGGTACTTGAGTACCAAATTTTGCTCAAAATCCTTGATACCCAACTTCGTGCGAATGGTATGGAAACAATTTGTAAACTCTAAAACATCTTTGTCCCTTCCCTGTCGTAGCGTGGTCCACTTTATGTATTTATCTTCATAGCTCCTGACAGGGTAATATTGTTCCTTCATGGCGTCTTAGAAAGAATTCCAAGTGGGTGTGGTTGAAAAGAGTGAGGATTCCCTCTCGTCCTTTTGTTCACAGTAGGTTTCCCACCAATCTGTTACACATGGGGCGACTTTGAGAAGTGAAAAAGTAATATTTTCCTTATTAGAAAAGTCATGAACTGAAAGATATCCTTCCAATAGATTTAACCATTTATCTATGACGTCTGCATCTATATGGCCCTTAAATATGGGAATATAAAAGTTAGCTTGTACCTTGAAAGGAGTGGAGCCTCCAAAGTGGTTGTTGAATGAAGATGTGTCATCTCTGGGTAGCCATCAAAGGATCTGAGCAAATTTATCCATCATCGCGTTCCTCTGTCGCTCGAGGGATTCCTCGAACAATATTTTGAAAGGATTTCCTACCCCCTTGTATTTATTTTCTTTCATCATGGGATGGCGTTGGGTTTTACGAGGCTGGTCTTGAAAAGGTTCAACCACTTCGAGCCCTAAATCCTTATACCCTGACATCATTAGGGACATGCAAAGAAAAATAGAAAAATAGCATCTCACTCTGATACCATTGATCTAGACTTATGCAGGAACACAACAAATATATAAATACCCATATACACAGAGATACATCAGAAATAAAGCTTCATTTCATTAATATAAAAAAACTGAAATATGCTTACATACAGAAATAAAAATAAAGTAGCTCGGGCGATGGTAGCTTATCTCTGAGAAGAGATGTGGCAGCTACATGCCTTTGAACTATGTTACAATGGGGCTCAAGGACCTATTTATTATTGAACAACAATGGAAAACCCTAAGAAACCAAAACCCTAACCCTAGTAGATGGAATGCCAAGATTTTGTGGGCCCCATTGGGGTTAGTTGGGCAGCCAACTTCTTGGGGTCATAACTTGGTCATATTATCTCTATTTGGCGCATAAGATACCTTTTTAGAAAGATCTATCCAAGTACTACAATATTTTCAATAGGCCCTTACTGAAGGTTATGGACTTGCTGCGGACCTCAAAAAATGTCGTTTAGGAGGTCAAAACTACTCTGGAAGTCGAGGACCAGAAAAAATGCTAAAAACAGTAAATCTTGCAATAAAAAAGGAAACATATGAAACCAACTGGAGGTCTAGGTGGAATATGTGGTTGGTCACCATTGTACGTAGGTAATTCAAGCTTAACCTCAAGCTTAAGAAAATGAGACTTAACATGTCCTTTTGGAGATCTAGGAGGAGTATGTCTAAGTGTTGAAGGAGGTGAAGAAGGAGGTTAGGATGGAGGTGAAGATGGTGGTTAAGGAGGAGGTGGAGGTGGAGGCTTGCTTCCATCACCAGTTACCTTTTCGTTGATTAGAAATTTCTCCTTGTAACCTTGTCCTTTCATTGTACAACACTTTCACCATTGCAGACATATCATAAAAATCCTTTCTAAAAGCTCTCACATCCTCAGACATCAACTCTTGTCCTTCTTCATGTGCCATGACTAGTGGAGTTCTTGAATTTTGTGACCACTTTGAACCAATTTGAGATTTCCGTTCTTCAAGCACTCCTCCTCTCGTCAGCTTAGACCTTGTAATCATTCAAAAACACTTGCAAATAGTTAAACCTTCAAAAGAACCATGCTCTGATACCAAATTGATCAGAAATTAAAAATTTAAGGTTTCTTGAAAAAAATTGTGAGCTAGTTTATGTATTGTGGGAAATGGATCGAAATTTCAAAAGCACATAAAATTAGTAATTTTAGCTAAGTTTTGAAAATTTAACAAGAGAAAACTACATAACATGTAGCATAAAAAAACAACCATTTGATGATGGAGTTCACCCCTTCCGGGCTATGTCTCTGAATTCAGCTTCCAATGCTACCCCTTTATATCATATGCTCTAAATGTCAATTACATCAACATACGATGCTCAAATCACAAAAACAATGTTGTCATTGTGTCCAAAACATCCAAAAACCCCTTGTAGGCTCTTCTTGGGCTCAAAAAGGTTGAAAATTGCCAAGTTAGGCATCCTTCTACATTTCTTTGTTATATGTCTTATAAATTAACAAAAGGCCAAAAATTGCAACGTTTTCCTCCTTTGGCATATCCTCCAGGTGACAATTTCGCACAGGGATGACATAAATTCTGCCAAAATTTGCGGACAATGTCAAACCCTTAGTTGGGCACCCGCGGCCCAACTTCTTCCCTTTTGTTTGGTCATGTCCCATACATGTGGCCAGGGGCACTGGCTAGAGACCACACACCCACTAGCACTCCACGCCTGGTTGTGTTGTATTCCATGTGGCCTTAGGCTAGGTCACATGCCAACCCTCTGCTTCGAGCCCTCCGCCTATGGTCTCGTTACATTGAAAAGGACCTGGGGCCAGGGCTAACCACCCAACCTCTCTTCATCTGCCATGGGTAGGTCGCATGCCACATGACCCAGGGTTGGGGCCATTGGCCCCGCCCTCTCCACCAATGTCAAAAAAGTTTGATAATAAATACATTTGGCCCATTTAGTTATAACAAGCAACACATTGGCAGAACAGTAAGGCAGTTAGTTAGTTGTGGTGAGGTCATGGGTTCGATTCTTAGCCAGGTTGGTTGGGTGGCCCAACAAAATTTTTCATCGAACCCAAGGGCCACATGGTTCCCTCCCATTGGGCCATGTGGGACCTCCTACTTACTCCACCCAAAACACAACCAATAAAATTTTTCCACCCAAACTTGTACGACCTGCCACGTGTCAACATAAGATTGTCCCATCTGAGTAACATACCTTCCCAATTAGCTTATTGACATCAATGCCACATGATTGTATGCCCTGCCTAGTCAGCATCCCAATCAATCCTGCATGTTGACTTTTTAGTTGTCTGCCAAAAACTGCAAAATGTGATAACTTTCACATATGGTGTCAGATTAAGGCGATTCAAGTGTCGTTGGAATCAAAACGATGAGACCTATGATTTGGAACTAGTTTTAGGTGATTTCGAACACTTTGATTTTGGAGCATATTTTTTGTCCCGTGGATCACATCTAGAGGCAGAATTTTTTTGGTTGTGGGTCTTGTATATCTCATTTGATATGATTCTATAAGAATATTTTTTCTAGGTTTTCCCATTATAGGGTTTTTCTCTAGCTTGGTGCCCATTTCTTGTGTTCCATTGTCTTTTGTGATCTTCATGTTTTATGGTAATTACTTAATAGAGAAAGAAAACATAATAACAATAATTCTGACATGTTCACAAGTAATTATCATGTAATGGAAATCTAAAATAGTACTTATAACCTCCTCATTTCCAACATGGTATCAAAGTAAAGGTTGAAGGATGAGGCTTCAAAGATCGCTTTTTGTTGGCACTATTGTAACCCTAACATTGTTTGTCAAAATGGTTTAGTAAGTCAATTTTAGGCTCGATCTAAAAACCTCAATTTATAGTGGCAAGGCAGTTATAGATTCACATCGTGTCCCATTAATTGACTTGCACTAGACTGTTGAATGCTTGCTCATGACAAGAAATTCAAATCGCATGAAAATCAAATTGATTAGTTTATTACAGACTCGCATCATAGTAAAAGGCTCAACCTATAGATTGCTTCTAGTGGATCAGATCCTACTTTCCATGACTCAATATCTCAGTCGATCAACAAATATTCATTGTGGCTAAAATTGCATTGTTTGTTGGCATTACAAGGGAATACGCAGCAGTATAACTTATCTTTGAAATAGCTCATATGACTCATATTCTAAATTGGTTTTCATGTAGCTCAAAATTATAATGTTTTTATAACTACTCTATGTTGTCTGTGATAACTCACTTACATTATAATCTGATGGCTCGTATACTTTGTGATTCATATAGGTAGTGCAAAACTATATGTAAGGGCATGTCACAGAGAATGTATAATGTGGCTCGATGACCAATTTCATCACGGTCCAGTGGCCTATATTATAACTAGTTTTTAAATGAAGCATTGATGTTTGACTGTAATGGCCTGCATAGTTCGATGGACCAAGGGTTTTGTGTCATGCCAATGAATTTTCTCACAACAGAAGCATGGAATAATCAACAACAATTTGTGACAAGGAGATCATACGCATTAATTCAATAATCGTGGCTTCACCGAAACAGTCTAATAATCGCGGCTTCACCGAAACAGTCTAGTATAGTTTGTATAAACTCCTTTGCGGATCAATGTATAAATGGATGAAACAAACATCCATGGATCATGGACTATTCTATGATTTTGAATAATTGGTTTATGGCTCATTTGAATAGAATTTAATGAGGAGACATATACATTGTACTCTACGCAGTAATGAACTCGAGATATATTACATCAGTCTTAAATTCATAGGACATAGATGGAAAAAAATTGATTCTTTGACAAATGATATGGGTATCGTTTAAGATAAGTGGTCATTATATAGTTGACCTGAAAGAAATCAGTATTGGAAGCCTGTTAAAACAATGGTCGCACACAAAAACTATTGTCAATAGTAATAAGATTGTATACCCTTCAGAAGTCAATGGCATCGGTGAGGTTGAATTAAAGTTCAAAAAAGAAGGATGATTTTGAAAAAGAAGGTAGAAATTTGCAAAGATATGTATAATTGTTATATACATAGATTCTACATAGATATATAGGGTTTATAAAGTAATTAGGGTTTTGCAGCGTAATAAGAATCTAGTGTTTGTGGATTTTACTTTTTGAGGTTTTTGAAACCCTAGATGAAACTTAAATTGGAAAACCTTAGAAAAAGAAACCTTATATAATTGTTCCCTCATTGAAAAACCCTAGCTTTTGATATGTAAGGTTTGCAAGAAGAATCTAGGGTATATGGTAAAACCCTAGCAAGGGTTAAGTTGGATGAACCTTGGGATATGACATCGAAACCCTAGGATTGATGTTTCCGCTGAAAGTAAAAACCTTATCAAAGGTAAGGTCAAGGAATTTAGGGTTTGTATTTAATAACCTTAGGAATTCACCCTTTGAGATACAACGAGAACCCTAGATCAATAAATTTGACATCATGCTCTTGTATTTGTATATTGTGCTTGGTTGTACCTATTTGGTGAAAATTGCAGGTACATAAAGGAAGCAAGATAAGAATGACGAAAGAACAAATGAAAGCAATGATGAGCATGATAGAAGGAGGGTACTATAAGGACCGTGAAGGAATTTATTTTCATTAATAATTAAAAGAGTAAGCATGCACCGTTGCATTTTCTAGAAGAGTCTTGATTTTGTAGAAGGCATGGAATCATAAATCAAAGCACTTGACAGTAGAAAGATTAGAATCTACTTGTTTAATTTTCTTTGGGAAAGATTATCTAGTTTAAAGAGAATGAGAAGAACAAGACCTTATTACATATTGTTGTTCATCCTAACATTTTTCTAACATCATGTTATAGGGAGTCATTTTTCAAAGAGGGATCATAAAGATCCTATAAGAATCATCGCTTTGGAAGATTCTTGGTAATAACATTATGAATGGTATATATTCCATATGGAAACAATTCTCTTGAAGGATGAAGGTATACAGATGGTCAAAGTTTCAAGTACAAGAATAAATCTCATTCAGAAGAGATGGCTATATAATTGTATGAAAATCAAAGGTATGCATATTTTAACTCTTCAAGAGAAGGTTCATATTTACAAGAATCTTGTAGAAAGAGTTGAATATAAAATGGGCTCAGTAAGCTCTCCCTATGGGTGGATAATTTATGAAAGAAGAAATGTGATATGCTTTGATATGGAAAGATATCAAGTCTCTCTCACAATATTACATGGCATAAAACAATGTTGATCAACATGAAGTATAGTCTCAGAAAGAAAGAATGAGAGTTAACAATGGAAACTCCAAGGAATATATTACAACTTGGTAATCAATCTCAATCCATGGGCACTCTAATTAAAATGAAATATTCACATGGAGATGGATCGTGTGAAAGGATGTTTATCTTGAAGAACTCGAGAAAAATGATACTTTGACGAGAAGAAAATCATGATATGGTAGGTATCATGTTAATATTTTTGTTACTGGTTATCTGGTTAACATGTTGTTTTGTTACCTATAAGGGTGAAATACATGATGATAGTTGAGTCAAGTTCAATTGTATATGATTTTGGAAATCATAAAGTCAAGATGTTTTCATCATCATATTGGGATTAAAAGGTAGTAGTGTGAAGAGGTGACATGAATTTCAAGTTCGTACACTGAAGATCACTTTCATAGGGATCTATGATTGGCTTGAAGTTTGATAAGGCTCAATATAGTGCCTTCCTTGATGATAAAGAAAGGAATGTAATATGCAAGGTCGATGGCCCGAACCATTTCACTATATTGAAGGAAGAGGTACCAAATAAAGAAGGAACCATGCAACTATCTCCATGAATAACTGGTAGTTTATACTCTTATGGGAACAAGACAAAGAGCTTGTAATTATGACTTCCCAATTTAAAGGAAGAAAGGATCTCCTTTATGGTTGGTAGGGGGTGATGATAAACATCAATGTGAATTCTCTTCTTCGTGTGCCATGCACTTAACCAAGACTAATAGCCATAAGTCTAAGTGAAGGCCATGAAGTGAGAATGGTGGAGGATTGGATAACGCATCTATGGTTTCCTTGAGGATAGACGATCCAAGAAAGGAAAGGCAGTCACACTCTTTGAGGATAGGACAGGTATCCAAGATAAGAGTGGTTGAAGAGGACCAATATTCTTTGGGTATTGAGGGTTAAAAATCCAAGATAAGAATAGTCCTAAAGGACATGCCTAGTGAACATCTGAATGGGGTATGTGCCTTAGAAGTAGTGTTATATCTCATGTAAATCCTCCCAACATAATGCTCTTGAATAAAGTTGAGCTTGTGAAGTTAGGCCTGAATGACAGTGTTGGTCATAATGTTGATGCTTATAGATGGCTTATCAATCCAACTCTTCTTATGAGAATATTTTAGTTTGAGAATATCCTTATACCAGGTTTATGATTATGAATACCTCCCTAGTTAAAAGGGAGCATTGGAAATGTAACTAGTTTCGGTCTTCATTATTTGTACCATTATGTAAAAAGAAAAAGAAAAATATTATTATTATTCTAGATAAGAATGTTCTTCATGCTTCTAGGTTTTTGAGTCAAAGTCCTATTTTAGACCTATTGAAAAAGAAAAAGAAAAAGAATTTTTTAAATGCAGATATTGGATTAGAAACCCCTCGAGATGCCAAATCAACCTATATGTCAAGCTAGCTCCACCCCAATGGACGTGTCTATTCGCACCCTCTCTAATCTATATAAATAAAGGATAGATGGAGCTCATTTCGACACACACTTGGATTTTTTTGGTCTAAAATATCACATAGAAGATAGAGAAGAAGAGGAAGGCTGAAATTTGAAAGCAAGGGTTTCTTCTTGAATCTAAGGTTTGTGGATGATCTACCATAATATATCTCTTGTTTTTGACCTCTTGCTAATGAATCTATTGGAAGGAAGGAAGTTTTGGCTTGGTATCTAGAGGTGGAAACGAAGGAGAATGATAACTATTGGTGGATTAAAAGGAGACGAATATAGAGCCAATTTACACAATAAAATTCTTTTGACAAATAATATTTTAGAACAAGGGATTTTTGTTGAGTGGAGTGAATGGGATGGAGAGCTTCTTGGGTCAACCCAACAAGCTCATGAATTTTCTTTTCCATGAGAAACATGGAAAATTTTAGGGGCGAATTTTCACCCTTGGGTGAAATTAAGGGGTTTTATATTTTTATTGGGCAAATATTTTGTATCACGGTACATTGCTACAAATCATCTCAAATTTATTTTATAAAAAAATTAGGTATGGAGGTTAGCCCACCTTATTTTAAGGGAGAGAGTAAAGAAAGTAAATTTAGCCCTTGAAATTAGGAATTATAACCTTCCATTCACCCTAATTTTCAAGAATAGGTATTTATGATAGTTATTTCACCCTCCACATTCGATGTAAAAAAGTTTTTTTCTTTCAATTTCCCATATTTCATGGCATTGGGGTTAATTTTGGGAAAATGACCTTATTTTTTTGAAACAAATGGTCACAAAAGAATAATTCATTTTATTTAAAAATTCAAGTCTCTTATTTTCATGTTTATTTAAAGATTGAATAATGTTCTTGCCATATTCCAAGTTTGCATCTGTTTAGTAATAATCATATAAAGAATAATGGAAAACATTTTTTATATTTACGTGTAAATAAATAAAAATAAAAATAAAGTGGAGTATGGTAAATAAATAAAACCTCATTTTATACTTACTCCAAAGGTATGGTAAATAAATATAAATATAAATAAACTAGAGGTATGGTAAATAAATAAAACCTCTTTTTATATTTAGTCCATAACCATCTTTCTATTTAAGAAGGCTCAAAAAAGAGGTTTTATTTAAGTGAATCCTATGGGCCAAATACCATAGGCCAAATTATTATTAATACCATGCAAAAAAACATTATTAACCCATTATTAACCCTAATATTAGTATTAATAAAAAATGGACGGCACATGGTATTGATCCATTGTATTCACGTGGAATGTAGGCTATTTAAAGGGGGAATTAAATCAGCATAGATCCATATTTACTCTAGATCTACTAAGCCCCGGGAGGGATCAAATATCGTGATATGCATACTAGCATAGAGTGAAAAAATATTTGATCCTCGGGGTTGGTAGATCAAGGGTAAAAATGGATCTTGTAATTTAATGTCACTTAAACATTTTAATTTGGTTAAAATAAAAAAGATAAAATAAAAATCAATTATTAACTTTTATTAACTTTTATAAATTACTAATAGCAGTTTTTAAGCTCCAGGTTTATGATAACCCATGGTATTGACCCATGGTAATATCATGGTATTCATGTGACATAAACTATTTAAAGGGGAAATTCTATCAGCTTAGATCCATCTTAATTTCGGGTCTACCAAGTGATGAGAGCGATAAATAGATTTCATCCCTCCAAGAGTAGTAGAAGTGAAGTTAAGATGGATATAGGTTGGTTTTTATGATAATGAAGATATTAAATAGACTTAAGAAATTATATTATAAAAAACATCTTAAGATGAATAGTTAAAGCTACATTTGGTCACTTCACAAAATTTAGTAAAAAATACCAATATCTCCATTAATATTGGTTTTTCTAATTTAACAAAAAAAAAATTCAAAACAGTGAAATCTTATCACTCTTTCCGCATCATCCTCGGAGAAGAGAGATAGTCAGTGCCCAGATTTCCCACCATTTTTCAAACGTTCTCAATATGATATCTTCATGAAAAATTTAAGGTACTGATGTTGGATTAGTTGTTTGAAAAATATGCTGGTTTGTACAACCTTTCATCTTCTCTGTTATTCTTAATTTATCGTGCATCACCCTCGCAGAAGAGAGATAGTCAGTGCCCATATTTCCCACCATTTTTCAAACGTTCTCAATATGATATCTTCATGAAAAAGTTAAGGTACCGATGTTGGATTAGTTGTTTGAAAAATATGCTGGTTTGTACAACCTTTCATCTTCTCTGTTATTCTTAATTTGTCGTAATGATCTGTAGGGGTTGGGCTAGTGCTTGAAAAATATGTTGGTTTATACAACCTTTCATCTTCTCTATTTTTCTTAATTTGTCATAATGATTTGTAGGGGTTGGGCCTGTGCACCATATGGGGTTGGGCCAGTGCACCATATTGTCCTAAAAGGCGGAGATTGTGCACCAAAAAGGAAATTAATCCACATGTGACAATGTTGTTAAAAAATGCAAGACATATGAAGGTAGTGAATTATGCTAATAAACAATTTAGATTGGGAGAGACGTAATTAAATTTTATAATATTTAATTGAAGATTTCCAATTAAAATAATAATAAATCTATATGTATATATTAATATATTTATTGGAAGGCTTCTGACAATGGTCACTTCTTTCCATTAGATCCCCTTCAGGCCTTTGGGATACTTACTACTTTCTTATATTATATAGTTGGGGCTTGCTGCTTGTTGGCATGCTGGGGTAAGCAAAATGTGTTTTTTTTTTTTATCTCGCAGTTAGAGTCTATGGAATAAGAAAGAAATTTGATAGCTTGACTAAAGTGGTACAAAATGTGTTTTTCTTATCTCGTAGTTGGACTCTATGGAATAAGAAATAAATTTGATAGCTTGACAAAAGTGGTAGAGAAAAGATTAATCTCTCCCACCTTGATAGAACTGGTGGTCAAGATCAGCAACTACAAGAGCTTTGTTGTGGAATATTATCAAAACTAATAGAAGGATATGAAAGAGTGTACAATGAGAACCTTGACAAACATGGCCATTGAAACTTGCAACATTGTTTGTAGGAAGAGAAAATTATGTTTCTTTTTTCCAAACATGTATGTTAGTATATTACAATTTAATGAATATGTTTTCCTATTATCATATATGGTTTCATACTTTAGCAAAACATTCGCCAAGACTTCACTTTTTATTATTCAGTGAAAGATTTGCCAAGATCTTACAAGATTTTATAATTCAGTGATAGATTCGCCATGACTTTACAAGATAATATAATCTAGTGAGAGATTTGCCAAAAAAATTATATATACATATTATTTTATTGATAAAATTGCCTCCCATTTTTCCTATGTATCATGGGGATTCGCCCATTTATTATACATATAAATTTAGGGTGGTTCTTAAAATTTTCCCTGATGAGAAAACATAACTATTCATACGAGATATGGATAAAGAGAATATGTTTTATACAGAAAGAAATGATTTTTGTCATAATATTATAGATGGAATTATAGAGAGAGATAGGATGAAAGTAATCAAATGAAGTAGGGTTGTCTAGTTTGGGAACAAGGACAAAAAAAATAGAGTTGAAAGGACCGAACATTTGAGCAAAAGAACAAGAATATTCAACCATGGAGAATATATCATCACCTATGAAGTCATAAAATTTGACACAAAATTTAATAGGAAGGCCATCTTGTCCTAGACTCTTGTCCTTCTGGAAACTATGAAGGACATCTTCCAAATCCTTCTTAGATCTCTCTTCCATTATCATGTCATTGTCCACTTGCCTGCCAAAATAGGGAAAATGTTTAGCTACTTGGATGACTTTCTCAATAGACACTTGATTTTCCAAGTGGAAAAATATTTTTAAAGTAGGAAAATCCTTCGAAAGCAATATCAGAGAAAGAAGTGGTATAAGCACCAAAAGGCCCCATGATACCCCAGATGGTATTTATGTTTTTTCTATCATTTTTCACTCTGTGGAAGAACTTGGTATTATTGTCCCCTGTTGATAACCAAAGAGCTTGATTCTTTAAATGCCATTACTTCTCCCTTTCAAGAAGGATCACCCTCCTTGATTTCTCGAGAGCTAAGACTTTATCATGAAGGTCATTCAAGGCATCAAGGGAAGGAATAAAATTCTAGAGGGATTGAATGTTAGATTAAATATAAATAAGGGCTTTTAAGGAATCCTCCTTTTTCCTAGACCAAGCCCCTATGATCTCCTTTAGCTTATTTAGATTCCTATGGAATTGATGTGAGGATAATTCAATGAAAACAAGGGACATAGGGGACCAAGCTGATTTTAATAGAGTTAACAAAAATGAATCCTCTAACCAATAGGGATTATTTTGAAAGGGATGGATGTTTTCTCAGGAAAGGATTCCAAATCCAGGAAGATAGGTGAGTGGTCTAAGCTTCCCCTAATAACTAACCATTGTTTGATTTATCAATCTTGAATCCGATAGGTTCTCTCATATGAGAAATGTATCCAACCATTTTCACTATTATTGTTGATCCTGAGCAGTTGTTTGACCATGGGGGTGAGAGATTAGGTGGGAGAATATCATAGAGGTTGAGGTCATAAAGGAGGGAAATCGTGAAATCTGGATCACGTTTGACAAAAGACCCCCTAAATTTAGAATTTCCTAGAGTAAAATTCAGATCCCCACCTAGAATAACTCGATTAGAGTTGAAAACAGGTAAACAAGTAACAGAGGTCCAAAATTCTTAACGGTCAGTATATGTGTCGTAGACATTTATAAAATGAAATGAGGAATTTAGATCTGTATAAAGAAGGTATACTGCTAATAGACCTTGAGGACGAGGCTAAGATTAGATGCAATAATTTTGGATTCCATTCAATGATAATACCATCTAATGTTCTTGTAGCATCAATAGTTAAAAAATCCCAATTTGTAAGGATAAAGTGCAGAACATTTGAGGCTTTTCCACTTTCTAGCATCGTTTCCTGAAGGAAAATGACTTGAGGAGAATAGCGATCGAAAAGTCTCTTCAAGGAAGTATTTTTGGGGGGCTGCCTAAGCCCCTACAATTAAATAAAGAACTTTCATAAGGAAATTGATGGAGGGCCAGTTACTTTAAGCGCCCTTTTAATGGATGACTATTTTCCAGCTATAACTTTGAGATGTGCCTTTTGTTGGGCTTAAGAGATGAAATATTTCTAAACCATAACAGAGGAGTGGGTAGTCAGGTCTACATAAATACCAAGCCCTCCCCTAGATTCGAAGGGGGAGGAAGATATTCAGAAGGAGGGGGTGACGAGTAACAGCCTGAGGAGTGGAGGTTATATCTAGGAGGGGAGAGAGGAAGGGATGGAAAGAGGGACTAGAAAATAGAGGATGGAGACAAAGAGATGTGTCCCCTAAATGAGAGTGAGAAGGGATGGAAGGCACCAGGGAGGGATGGGATAAGAGAGGGGATGGGGGGAATGGGCGAAGAAATCCCTAAAAGAGAGATAAGGGGAATAGAATGAAATACAAAAGAGGAAGAATCCATCAGAGAAGAAAGATGCAACGATACACCATCATCCATAATAAGGGGGTCGAGGGATCTGTAACTGTAAGAGGAGGGGCATCCAAATGGGATTAGGAGTTGGCAAGACATGTGCAAATGTTGACATGAAATTTGTTGTTGACGAGACTTGCACAAATGTCAAACCCAAGGCTTGAAGATCCAAAGGCCTAGGAGACATTTGAGAGGGAGAGAGTTGCACAGTCGACATAGAAATAAAGGGTTCCATAAGTAGAGAAGATTGAGAGGGTAGTTTTTCATCCTTGGGTGTTATCAGTGAGTCTGATGGAGATTTTGCAGGCAATGGACGTGGGGTGATCGAGTATAATTCATTCTTCAAATCCATTTTTTCCTTGAACCTTTTCCATTGTTGCAGTCTTTGCTATGATGTTTGTAGGCATGGAAACGAGAGCATTGGGATGAAATTCCTTTGTAATCAATGGACTACCTATGAGTTATTTGACCTACAATGATGGAAATGGTCTCTAGAAGCCCCAATGCCATATTTAAACCTACAAGAATGTGAGCAATAGCCATGACACCTATGTGTTTAAAAGATAAATTGACTTTAAATAAAAACCCTAGAAAATTTCCAACCTCACAAAAAACACTCTCAAACTAAAAAATGGGAGGAAGCGCTGGTGGTATGACCCAAATAGACACTAGATTTATCTTTTCTTCTCGCATATCAAAACTTACATTCCAATTTTTCAACACGAGGCCCTAAGTGCTTCAAGTCCATTTCTAAACTAGAATTTTTCCCTACATCTTCGCATTTTGTGCCTGCCAACCCATTCAATGCTAAGTGAACAATATGCATCAAGGCGAGTACCCAAGAAATGGTTTCAAGTTGATATTAGTCCATCATCATAAGTTAACCATAGACGTTCTACAATTGATTAAGTGACCAACCACTACTTTGTCCTCCATATCCAAGATTTCGTTCAGTGGGATCTCCTTACCTAAAACCAATGAGGGTTCTTCCTCTCTGCATTTTATACATTTGTGAGAGGATTCTTTTTTGTTTGGCTAGGTGGAAAGGGGGTAAGCTCAACCATCTTCAGGGAACCCTCTCCACCACAAAGCATATTGATGGTGAGGAAGGCATTAAGTAAGCCCAAAAAGGGGGATTAAGGGCAATTTATCGATGAAGAGGAAGGAGGGATTCACTCTCAGATGGTATAGAAAATACAGGAAGTGTACAAGAAGAAGATAGAGACAAATCGCTACCACATTGAAGAGGAAGATGTGATAGAGACCTGGGGGAGGGTGAGGGAAAACAAACGCCCGATAACAATCCACCTGATAGCGATGGGAGCAACTATTGTTGTTGTGTTGGAGAGCAATGCGAGTGGATTGATCATACCTCATGGTCAATATCTAATGTAACAGGAGGGGAGAGGAGGATGGGACTGACATAGGTGTTGGGTCCCTCCAGATACTTACCCCTTCAGGTTGTTCTAGTGTATAGTCCACAATGTCCTGGAAACAATCTATCTTTAATTAAGCTTAGGAAGGGATCCATGAGAGAGAAGAGCAAGGGAGGTTTGTAGAAGAATATCAGCGGAAACTAGGAATCAAGACTAAAAAACCCTAGTTGCGAAAGGGTTTCCTTCAAATCCATATCTCTCCATATGCAACCACCATCTACCAATATATATATAATATTTGTACTGTTTTATAAAATTAAAAGAAAGAAAAGAAAGCAAAAAAATGAAGTTTATATATTTTATATAATTTGTTTTTTTTTTTCTTAAAGTGTGGAAGAGGAGCAAGGAGGGTAGGTTGATTTTGTTTGTAGGGTTATTAGGTTTGAAATTTGTTGATGATGGTGCAAAACAATATTGTGATTTTTAAATTTAAGAAATAAACAAATATAATTAGTATATTTTCTGAAGGTTGATTTTAAACTTTATAATAGTTACACATTAATTCTATTTTAAATTCGAATAAAGATGTTATTCATAACATCCTTTTTAACACCATAAACCGTTTGAAATTTTTATTTTAATCTTGAACACCAATCTATTTCAAATAATTTATTTAGGAGTTTTATTTTTCATGCAAATGTGAATATCAAAGCTCCAATTTATTTGAAATGATTTTTTTGGATACTTTTTTATGATAAGAGTTTGATTCATGAAAAGTTGGCTAAATTTAGAGAGTCAAGTTAAGTCAAGTCAAGTACATTCTAATTTAATGTGTGTTTACATGTCAAGTTATTTTAGGCAAATCGCTAATTGGAAAAGGTTAAATATCCTTCACCGAGTTCATTATACTCATCAAGTTTTTGTGTTCAATAAAAGAGCCGCAACTTGTATTATTGTGTATGATTTTTTTTTATGTAAATTTGTGTCTTGTCTCCTATATCTTTCCATCAAATTGGTATCAAAGCCGAGAAAGAATCACAAAATCAATAGTGCCTACAGAGCCAGTGTGAAGAGGGCCCAGAGAAAAAGAGATAATCTAAAAAAAATTGCGTTGCCAAACTGTCCCATTGGTAAATAACGAGTGCGCAGGTTGGTACCAAATTCACACCTAATTAGTACAAAAACCGCGCAAATTTCGTTAACCTTCGAATCTATCAAAATTTGGATTATCTGCGCATCGAGGTTGTGTCGAGGGTGTCCACATTCTATAAACCAGCAAAATTTTCATAAACAAATACAAATACAAAGTCAAAGTTCTTTTTCAAGTTCGAGGAGTCACATGAGTTTTCTTTTTGGAACAATACGTGCAAGAAGTGAGATATTTTGTTATATGTTAAGTGGAGTGCTTCCATGAGCCTCATAAAGTTTACATTGGAATTTTATAAAACTATTTTTATAATATCATTTAAAAACAATAAGTGACATATTTTGTTATATGTTAAGTGGAGTGCTTTATAAAGATATTCCATAAGTCTCTTAAAGTTTACGTTGGAATTTTATAAAAGGTTTTTATAACATATTAAAAAAAAAAGAGGCTAAAAGGAATTTATTATATTAGTTTTTTGTAAAGAGTATTTTTTATAAAAAGGGTGTTTTTTACAAGAGATTTCTGAAGAAGATGGTTTTCTCAAATTTCTAACCTCAATTCCCATTGTTTATAAGGAAATATTATGATGTGTGGGCCATTAAGATGACGACTATGTTGTAGGCTCATGATGATTGATATCATGTCTAGTTTTGGTTTCTAGAAGCTAGACCATGATGTAGCCTCATGATGATTGATATCATGTCCAGTTTTGGTTTCCAGGAGCTAAAGATCAAGCAGATGAGCTAGTTCACACTAATGTAGAGATCTATGGAAGAAAGACAAAAAGAAAATGTACAAGCATTACAACTTATCCAATAGCCAGTGGACTGAGCAGTGTTCCAAAAGATTATAATCACGTGTTCATCAAAGATAGCATGAGAGACCTTGGCAACAAACTATAAATGTATGGCCAAAGTCAATATTGTTAAGTTGCATAATACTATGAGAGATTTTGAAAGGTTGCAGATGAAGGAGACAAGGAGATGAATTCTTTCATGAATTGGGTCATGATTGTTGTAAATCAGAGGTCAATGCAACTCTATTCAAAAGATTGGTTGACAACGTAATGTATCTCATAGCTACAAGACCAGATATTATGCAAGGAATGAATTTGATTTCCAGATTTATGGAGACTTCAAAAGACACACATTGGAGAGTAGGAAAAATAATTCTGACATACATAGTAGGTACTAGAGATTGTGGCATAATGTACGTCGGCACAAAGAAAAATGATTTGATTGGGTATACAAATAGTGATTTTGCAGGTAGTTTGGATGATAGGAAGAATACTTTTGGTTATGTGTTCCATCTTGGTTTAGGTGTGATTTCATGAGCATATAAGAAGTAGCCTATTGTAACACTATCATCAGCAATATGTAGCAGCAACATCAACAACATGTTAAATAATATGGTTAAGAAGAGTATTTGATGGACTTAAGCAAAAACAACAAAAATCAACAACAATATATTGTGACAACACCTCAGGCATTGCATTATCCAAGAATAGCGTGTTTCATCAAAAGAGCAAGCATATTGATACTAGATATCACTTTATTAGAAAACTTGTGAACAATGAAGAAGTTCACTTGAAGCCTCGTAAATTTAGTGATCAATTGGCTCATATATTTATTAACTCATTAACAAAAGATGTGTTTGAGTTTCATAGAAGAAACTTGGGTGTTGTAAGCCTGGCTGTAGATTAGCTTACATGTTTGAATTGTTATGAGTCATGTCTTAATTTAGCAGCCTTAAATTAAGGGGGAGTGTTAAAATAAACTAATTAGTCATGTGAAGAGTTCAAAATATAAAGAGTCAAGTAAATTGGGATTTAGTGTGTATTATAAGAAAGTTGCTACTAGAAAAATGTTAAATACCCTTCATTGTAATCATCAAATTTTTCCATGATCAATAGAGAAGCCACAACTCGTATTATTATATGTGATCTACTTATGTAATTTTGTACCTTGTCTCCTCTTGTCCTTTCAGACTTGGGACCCCGATGAAACCCAAAGCATTAAAACTATTATGAATGGCAATTACCGGAGCAAGACCGAACGAGCGATCAACAAATGCATGGTATTTCATTTCATGGCTCCAATTCAAAATTTTGCCTGGCTGAGAATGGAACGCAATAATAAGATTCCCTTCCCTACCAGATTCAAATCGCGAAGGGTAAAAACTTTCTATCTCAGCCTGCAGCTTCCATGTCCAAATTCAAAAGCATGCCTGTGATATTTCGACTTGAAATAGAAATACAGCGGCGAAATGGTAATGGAATGGGCATGCTGGCAATCTTTGTACGGTGCACGGAAAGCTGCAACAACTGTTCAAATCGAAATCGACAGCTTCTTGTCTTCCTCTACAGTCCACGGTCCTGGGCCCTTTAATCGCATGAACTTTTGTCTGGATCGCAATTCATAATCAGTGACCTTCGGTTCGCACATAATCAGTGGTGAGGCCTTTACAAGTTTTGTTCCAGGGCAAAAAAGAAATTGGTGAAAAACGCAAAAACGGCAATGGTTCCGTTTTCAGTAATTAAATGCAATATCCAAATAAAGAAATGCAAAATTCAAATACAGAACTTCTGTGAATAAGGGGCTCCTTTTCCCCGCGCCAAAAATGGCACAGCTCCATGCTAGCTACTGCTGTCGGAACTGCATTAATTTACACCAAAATAAACAGAACATGCAAATAATTGGGGGAAAATCACAGAACTGCATTAATTTACACCAAAATAAACGGAACATGCAAAGAATTGGCGGAAAATCACATTTGATGTCAGTGACGGGTATTGCCCGGTTTTTGCGTCCTCACAAGTCTCGACCGTTCGTTAATACTGTATATCTTTAATGGCGTTCACGAAAACTTTGATGCATTTCGCTTTCGAAAGCAATGCGATCGGTGCTGATAGATTTCGGGAGTTTCTGCCAACATTTCTGGCAAAAATTAGGACAAATGCCGCACGCTTACCGCCTCTGCTACAGTAACGACCCAGGAGAATATTTAGCTTAAGCGAAGCAGATCTCAGTTAAACAAGAAAGTGTTTACTCCAATACAATACTGCATAAATCCGGTAACGGTTTGAGGGTTTCTCCGACATTTCTTTCAAGAATCTTGATAAGCACAATTATATGACTTCATCCTAAATATATTTATTCAGGAAACTTCATGCCGGTGGCCTGTAGGACATGCGAATTAATAATGAATATCGTTAGCTCCAAAAGACACCGAAACAGTTGAATTTCGTTTCCCAGCTTCTGCGGTGATTATATGATAAAGCTTTGCGAAGGCGCTGGCCGCACCGAAGTCCGTCCATGTAGTTGTCATAATCACACCAAAGCTAGGAGAGAGCTGAGTTTTCATGTCGATGCGCGGAGCCTGTGTTAGGGTTTCTACTTTCCGAAATATCGAGTGTTGAAACTCGAAAGCGACGCATACATTTGAAAACTGAAAAACGTGAAAGAGCCTTATCGCGCAGGGCGGCCGCCGTCGAAGGAAGCACGAGATGGAATTATGGCAGAAAATAAGTAGATTCAAATAAAGGATTCCAGTAATTTTGACGTCAAAGCTGGACAGCAAGTTTAGTGCAGAGACGCAATCATCTTCGATTTCGGTCAATCTAAAGCAGTCAGAATACGTAATTTCAGAGCTAAGTTTCTCTGCTCATGCAGGATGGAGGTAGCGTTTGTGGAGGTGTAAGCTTTCAAAGTTTGAATCTGTACCAACCATCCACAACCACAAGCCTTCCTCAGTACTGTCTGACTATACGAAAATCAATCAAATATCTTTTTCGAGTTTAGAACCCTGGTTTATAACTTTCATGGCCATGAAGAAAGCAGGAAAGACAAACTAGGACAAGTCTACCCAGGCTGAGGAATTGGCCGGACGGTCATTTTTTGCGGAATCTGGTTATTTTTTTTAGCCGGAGTGTTTAAATCGTGTTTTTAAGGTAGAAATGGATTCAACACCATCAAAAACTATTAAAGAAACCAAAATCTTGAAGTTTAACCACTGTAACCTGGATTTACAAAAATCCCTGCATGAATTTATCAAAATATTGCGGAAATTTTCATGATTTTCAGGGCAAAAAATAAGTCTGGTTAGACTACGGCATTTTAATGTTTCTTTCGAGATCCAAATCTGGTAAATTTGTGGAGATAGTTAAAAATGATTTGAAATTGACAATTTTTTTTTCCAAAAGTATTTGAAACATGTTTTTGAATTCAGCAGTATCAAAAATCTTTGAAACACTCCCAAATCTTAAAGTTTAAAAATCTAAACTAGATTTACAAAAAACTCTACCAAACTTTATAAAAAATTACCAAAATTTCTATAATTTTCCACATAAATTTAAATCCCAAATAGACTACGGCAAAAAAATCTTGGCAACCTCTTCAAACCCTTCGATTCAAAAATAGAATACAGTTAAGATTTCAATGTTGTAGCACAATGCTGTAGCACAGTGATGTGTGGTTTGACGGTAAGTCTACTTGGGCGAAGCTTAGGAGACCGCAGTTCAAATCTCATTGAGTATATTGACCAGCTGTGGTGAGGGCGCTCGAGCCCTCGCCTTGGCTAAAACCATAGTTGGATGTTATAGTTGGATGTTAGTGGCACACCCCCGCTTTCGCTAAAACCATAGTTGGATGTTAGTGGCACACCCCCGCCTTCGCTAAAACCATAGGATCTTAGTATATCCGACTTGCAATAGGATCTTAGTATATCGACTTGCAGGTAGTTGGATGTACTCTTAGGATTGGCAGGTCGGTCTCCCTTAAGGACTCGCAGTTACAGATTCACCATATAGTTAAAAAAAAAAAATCCCAATTCTGTAGTCTAAAGGCCTCATTTGATTACTCTATTCTCTTAGGATTGGCAGGTCGGTCTCACGATTCACCATATAGTTAAAAAAAAAAAAATCCCAATTCTGTAGTCTAAAGGCCTCATTTGATTACTCTATTCTCTTAGGATTGGCAGGTCGGTCTCACTTAAGGACTCGCAGTTACAAATTCACCATATAGTAAAAAAAAAAAATCCCAATTCTGTAGTCTAAAGGCCTCATTTGATTACTCTATTCGCAGTTACAGATTCACCATATAGTTAAAAAAAATAAAAAAATCCCAATTCTAGTCTAAAAGCCTCATTTGATTACTCTATTCTTTTTTAGGTCTTTGGCACCCTTTCTTATCTAATTGTTTTTGAGGTTTTGGCGCCCTTTCTTTTTTTAGGTTTTTGGCACTTTTTTTTGGCACATAATTTTTATAATGTTTTGATTATTTATTTAATTTAAATAATTATTAGATTTGTTTAGTTAATGAAGCTTTAGAGAACAAAATTGAATGTATTTAAGAGATGTATATTTCATTCATATTTAATTTGGAGTTTGACCATGATCTTTTTAAATAAAATAGATATATTTTCTAAATAAAATAAGGAGTACCTATAATTAAAAATAAGTTAATTGGTATTACAACATAATACTAAGGAGATGTAAATAACTTTCACTCTCACTCTTAATCATAAATAAAATATTTCAATATCATATAAGTTACGCTTTTATATGAAGTTTTGAGA
>APFE030564213.1:162817-269406 GCA_000404065.3 Pinus taeda | reverse complement strand
CACCAAATAAGAATATAGAATAAACATTTGGAAACATATTTTTCCACGGCTATATCTCAAAAAATATAATCCATCTTAATTTTCTGCTAACATAAAATAATTCTATATTGATAAGAACAATTAAAATGAAAAAATAAAGAAATTAGTATGTGTGAGATAAACAGAATCGTGATAATAGAATAAAGAATTCCATGATAATAGAAAAACTAATGTTGATAAACCCCTCCAAGAGATTTTGATCATTTCGAAAGAAGAATACCACTAAACGCATTTAGTTGCTAAATTAAAGAAAGTAAAGAAATTCGTACGTTTGAGATAATAAGAGACAGAATATTATAAACCCCTTCGAGAGATTCTGATAATTTCCAAAGAAGAATATTGATAAACCCATGTAGTTGCTAACAAGGTAGTGTCTTACAATAAACCACTTATTTTCGTTGAATGTCATTCCATAACGTGGGATTTACCTTTTTTAAATTAAATATTTATTTTATCTATAGCAGTAGTCTATAACGCGACTTTTTGAAAGTCTTTCCGGCAGATTTTTCTGGTCAAAATTCGGCAGCAATTCATTGGAATCCGAAGTTTGATAGCTAGTTTCTGCACAATTAATGGCTCCCAGGGGTTTTTCAGGCCGCTGAATCCAAATATGCAGTTAAAAACCCATTTTAACTGCTTAAAAATCAAGATTTAACCTCATTTCTTCCGCCGGATTCCGTCACCGGAATCTCCAAAAAGTCGCATTATAGACAACTCCTTATCTATATATATATATATTATATATTTATTTATTTTATTATGGTATGTATGGTAAAAAAAATTAGTATAGTTAAAACATTTTATTATAAAAGAATCATTTTTTTTATGATGAAATTTAATTTTAAGTTTTGTATTAAAAATGATGTTTGTATTTTGAAAAATTTGATTCTTAAATATTCAAAACTAAAATGTATCTAGTTTATGAGAAAAAGTTTTTCGGGGTAAATCACATGATAATACATTTGTCTACACGATTCTTAGTCAATCTTAGCCGTTTCTCCAGTATGATTTAATATAGTCGTTTTTCAGTCAAACCTAGCATTTGATGATCTGCTCTCCCTATTTAATATGCAGCCATGATCTGATTTTTCAACTTGTCTTGGCTATGAACCAGGCTGGTTGGTCCGAAACACGTAGACAAATGTATTATCATGTTATTTACGTCGAAAAACTTTTTCTCATAAACTTGATATGGATTACAGAAGCCTCAATTCAATAAAATGTATCTAGTTATGCTAAGAGTTTCTCTACAACTTAGGGTGGAAGTATATGAATAATAAAAAGATATTTCAATGTCAAATAATATATTACATAAAATGTCCACTTGGGGTA
Organism: Pinus taeda; assembly: GCA_000404065.3. Taxonomy (NCBI): domain Eukaryota; kingdom Viridiplantae; phylum Streptophyta; class Pinopsida; order Pinales; family Pinaceae; genus Pinus; species Pinus taeda. Next base: position 268,035 of record APFE030564213.1, on the reverse strand, counting down.
GCTCAAGTGGCGATGGTCGTGGAATGAAGTCTCACCGAATCGAAGATCTTCGGTTCGAATCTTGTGCTACCCTCCCTGTCGCGCCCCCAATCCTTTTTTTCTTATTGGGCGAGTGCGGCACCACCGTGTGCGTTTATTTGTTTAATAACCGCACATATGGACTACGCCTTAACCAACTTAGACATGCTTAAACTGTTATCTCATAACTATGTAAAAGCATTAACCTTCATAATTCAATATAAACCATTCTTAACATTTCCATATACAATTAAACCGAAACAATTGCAACCAAATGTATAGAATGGGAGGGTCAACTCCCGGTAAAGTCTGCCCGAATCTTTTATTACACTTTTGCAATTTTACATCAAGTGTGCTGGGCCAAAATCCCACGGCCAACACTTAAATTTCCTTACAAGCCAAGGCGTAGAATAGCCTTATCATTACACCCACTTCCACGGCCAAGTGCGCATCACCGATATGCCACTTGCCTTAAGCCCGACGTAAAACCTCTTCACGGCCTCCGTTGTTCGCCCTCCTTACCAAGTCCAACTGATAACCGAATTGCGCCTGTCTTATTGCTGCGCATAAGACATGCGCATTACTCCACAAGATCTGCGCCCTTTCCTTTATCGTTCGAGACTTGAGAGCTTGCTTGAGTTGAATGATTCGAATGAGCCATCGTGCTCACCTTTATATACGCTTGCCTCTACATTTGGGAGGGGTGTCGGTTCTAAAAGCCGACCCCCATAATGATAATACAACGCCCCTTCCTTTTAAAGCCGACGTCCATTTTTAATTTGAACCGCCGTGTGTTAAATTCCTTGGCAGGTCGGCCTTGCCATATGCAAGCCACCCACGCCAAGGTATAACCTTTGGCTTTCCACTATGTCACCCGTTGCTCGCTCGTCCATGCCGTCGTGCTGTCTGAACTTATGCCGCTCGCCTCCGTTGACCCACGCTACCGTCCGAGATTTCACCGCACGAACCATCTACCGGGCGGGTGGGCGCACCCGTGTGCAGCCCACCGCCGTTACGTTGCCAACATGTTCATCCTGCTGCCCGACCCGTTCACCAAGCGGGTGGGCACACTCCGTGTCAACACCAAGCTGTCGACCCGCGCTGCACAACCGAACTGCCGCCCGCGCTACACGATCGAACTGTCGACCCGTGCGCATGACCCGTTCACCACCGAACGCCTGAACACTGCACGACCGAACTGTCACCCGCGCTGCACGACCGAACTGTCACCCGTGCTTCACGACCCGTTCGTCGGGCGGGTGGGCGCACCCTGTGCACAGCCCACCACCCTATCCGAATTGCCTGAACGCTGCACACCCGTTCACCACCGAACCCCTGAACGTTGCATGACCGAACTGTCGACCCGTGTCGCACGACCGAACTGTTGACCCGCGCTGCACAACCTTTCACCGCCGAACTGTCTGAATGTTTGCACGGGCATTCAGCAGGCAGGTGGGCGTACCCCATGCACCACCCACCGCCATATATGATAACTATATTACACATGTATTTTTGCTGCCCGAACCATGGGTTCGGCGGGCGCACCTGCGCTCAGCCCACCACCCATACGCCAACACCATATACATATGTATGCTCCACCGTGTATGAAGAACTCCGTTTGATGATTGTTCAGGGCGTTCACCCCTCGGGCGTGGGTCGTCCTCGGGTCGCCCGCCCATTGTGCGCGGGGCGCCTAATTCATTTGTCTATCCGCCGTGTAGCATTGTTCGTTGTTTGCCAACCGTGTCCGGGTTGCCTGCCCATCGTGCGTAGCACCCATCCATCGTCGTGCACACCTGCCCGGGTTGTGCCTCCGGCTAATTTTGATGTGTAGAAGACTATCTGCCAATCGTGCGGAGCGCCCGCCCGTCATGCGGGGCACCCGCCCATCATCGTGCGCCTGCCAGATTCACCAGGACGTTACACTCTCCTCCACCCAAAAACATTGTCGTCCCAACAACACTTCATCCTGGTGACTCCCCACCAAGATCATCAGCAACCATCATGTAGACACTTCTATAAAAGACTCAGCCTCATTAGGTTACCGCTTCCATGTGCAAACTGCTCATGTGTCAAGTGTCACACACCTTGATCATGTGCCAACACTTATCTTCACGACCCCCTGCCCAGATCCATGGATACCCCATCTTTCTGCCGCATGTTAGGATCATCACACCTGCTCAATTATGTTGAGGGCTCACTGCCTTGAGCAGCCAACAATGAGCCCATCCTCCATGTCATCTAAGAAGATAGAAAGGGAGATGAGCCGGGAGGCTCTCCCTTACTAATCAGTTCGATCCATCTGTCTGGATCTTCAACCTCCATCTTCTGTAGAAACGCTTCCCGATCTTCCTCCTGGATTTTCGGTCTCACATATACTTCGTCCTCATCATCGTCATCTTCTACCATCTCTAGCCTTCTTGATAAATCCAAGATACTATCTGAGAGGGATCGGATGACCAACCGCTTGTTTGTCTTTTCCTTGTCCTCCATCTGCATACCTCCTCGTTTATGATCAGGCTTTGTCACGCCCACGGTTGGAACACCAATGGGCACATCCTCCCTTCCATCATAAATGAAGAGCTTCCTCAGATGTGGTACCACCATAGCCTCAAATTGCTTCATGAATTCCATCCCCAATACGGCCTCATAGTCATCAATCCGTACTATGGTGAATTCCACTTTCCTGGACCATTCACCAAGTATGGTGTCCACCTTTTCAGCTATACTGAGGATCGCTACCGGTGGAGAATTTACGTTCTTCATTTGTGCTTCTGCTAGCGCAAGTTTCAGCCCAAGTCTCCTTGCAGTCTCTTCACTCATGAAGTTATGTGAAGCTCCACTATCGATCATGGCGAGTACCTCGGACTCGCCAATCTTCATCTGAACATATTCTAACCCATTCCTTTCCAGGTCTCCTTCTTTGCGATCTTTATCCACTTCTACCTTTGAAGTAGCGCTAGGCCCTTCTTCACTTGCAACTTTGTCGTGGTGATCACCAATAGAAGAGACCTCTATTACCATGTGTTCTTGAATCTGTGAGGTTCCTTCCTCGTTCTCTTTCTTTTGTTTCTTCCTGGACTTGATTTCATTCCTCAAGGCCTGGAGATGCTTTTCAAGGATTAAGTAATCCTTCTTTTTTTGGTTCAAGGCATGTCTCGTACTTAGTTCCTTGAGCTCTGCCTCCAATGATATTCCTTTCCTTGTAAGCCGAAGGGATTCTTCTTCATCAAATTTCGAGGCCCCTTTTTTCACTATGGCTTGAAGACCTTTCTTCATTTCGGTCAACCCTTTGCCACAGTTCGTAAATGCTTGTCTTAGCCTCTCCGTTTCCGCAAGTAATTCCTCTTCAAGTTCTTCCATGGTAGCACAACCCAGCTTCTTAAAGAGGGGTATTTCCACTGAGTCACCTGCAAAAACTTTGTTGGCCTTTTCCATATTTCTGCGGATATCTGCTTTAAATCAAGCAAATTCACCTTCAATTTTCAACCCGGATACTCTATCCAAGTCCTTACCAGTTCTAGACCGAGCTTCGTTATTCTTCAGCACCTGAACTCCATCCAAGTCTTCACGAGCAACCCTGCTCTGATACCACCTGTCACGCCCCCAATCTTTTTTTTCTTATTGGGCAGGTGCGGCACCACCGTGTGCGTTTATTTGTTTAATAACCGCACATATGGACTACGCCTTAACCAACTTAGACATGCTTAAACTGTTATCTCATAACTATGTAAAAGCATTAACCTTCATAATTCAATATAAACCATTCTTAACATTTCCATATACAATTAAACCGAAACAATTGCAACCAAATGTATAGAATGGGAGGGGCAACTCCCGGTAAAGTCTGCCCGAATCTTTTATTACACTTTTGCAATTTTACAACAAGTGTGCCGGGCCAAAATCCCACGGCCAACACTTAAATTTCCTTACAAGCCAAGGCGTAGAACAGCCTTATCATTACACCCACTTCCACGGCCAAGTGCGCATCACCGATATGCCACTTGCCTTAAGCCCGGCGTAAAACCTGTTCACGGCCTCCGTCGTTCGCCCTCCTTACCAAGTCCAGCTGATAACCGAATTGCGCCTGTCTTATTGCTGCGCATAAGACATGTGCATTACTCCACAAGATCTGCGCCCTTTCCTTTATCATTCGAGACTTGAGAGCTTGCTTGAGTTGAATGATTCGAATGAGCCATCGTGCTCACCTTTATATACGCTTGCCTCTACGTTTGGGAGGGGTGTTGGTTCTAAAAGCCGACCCCCATAATTATAATACAACACCCCTTCCTTTTAAAGCCAATGTCCATTTTTAATTTGAACCGCCGTGTGTTAAATTCCTTGGCGGGTCGGCCTTGCCATATGCAAGCCGCCCACGCCAAGGTATAACCTTTGGCTTTCCGCTATGTCACCCATTGCTCATTCGTCCATGCCGTCGTGCTGTCTGAACTTATGCCGCTCGCCTCCGTTCACCCACGCTGCCGTCCAAGCTTTCACCGCACGAACCATCTACCAGGCGGGTGGGCGCACCCGTGTGCAGCCCACCGCCGTTACGTTGCCAACATGTTCATCCTGCTGCCCGACCCGTTCACCAAGTGGGTGGGCGCACTCCGTGTCAACACCGAGCTGTCGACCCGCGCTGCACAACCAAACTGCCGCCCGCGCTGCATGACCAAACTGTCGACCCGTGCGCACGACCCGTTCACCACCGAACGCCTGAATGCTGCACGACCGAACTGTCACCCGCGCTGCACGACCAAACTGTCACCCGTGCTGCACAACCCGTTCGTCGGGCGGGTGGGCGCGCCTTGTGCACAGCCCACCACCCTATCCGAATTGCCTGAACGCTGCACACCCGTTCACCACCAAACGCCTGAACGCTGCACGACCGAACTGTCGACCCGCGCTGCACGACCGTTCACTGCCGAACTGTCTGAACGTTTGCTCGCCCGTTCAGCAGGCGGGTGGGCATACCCCGTGCACCGCCCACTGCCATATATGATAACTATATTACACATGTATTTTTGCTGCTCGAACCATGGGTTGGGCGGGTGCACCTGCGCTCAGCCCACCACCCATACGCCAACACCATATACATATGTATGCTCCACCGTGTATGAAGAACTATGTTTGATGATCGTTCAGGGCGCCTGCCCCTCGGACGTGGGTCGCCCGCCCATCGTGCGCGGGGCGCCCGATTCATTTGTCTATCCACAGTGTAGCATTGCCCGTTGTTTGCCAACCGTGTCCAGGTTGCCCGCCCACCGTGCGGAGCACCCATCCATCGTCGTGCACACCTGCTCGGGTTGTGCCTCCGGCTAATTTTGATGTGTAGAAGACTGTCTGCCCATCGTGCGGAGCGCCCGCCCGTCGTGCGGGGCACCGGCCCATCATCGTGCGCCTGCCCGATTCACTAGGGCGTTACACTCCCCCTAGCGAGGTGAGTAATGGACATGTAAACTAGAAAATAGGAGAGTCCTACCAAACTTACAAAAAAAATATATTACCTAAAACAAGTGAAAATAAAAGAAATCTTATAGTTAAAATATTTTATTAGTTTGTTGCTCAAAACCAATATAGATCCATCTAAATTTGTATCTACCTTAAGGAATGGAATATCTAGAGGTGCAAACCTTTCATCAAATTTTGCATTTAAAAAGAATTTTGTATCTTGAGATATTTGATTTATCTCAATGCTTGGTAGATCGAAAGTATATATATATTCAAACAAGACCCAACATTTAAAATAATTATATATAGAGATTATATCATATAATATATGTTTTTTATCTCGAATATGAGGAGGTATGTATTGACATACCTAGAGATTGTGAGTCATATATAAAATATTTCAATGTGAACTACTTATATATTACATAAAACAAGTGAAAATAATAATAATAAAAGTTATAGTTAAAACATTTTATTAGTGTGTTGTTGAAAATTAGCATAGATTCATCTTAACACTAGCATATATTATATAAAACAAGTGAAAAAAATATTTTTTTATAATTAAAAAATTTTACTAGTGTTTTGCTCAATACTAGCATAGATTCATCTTAATTCTAGAAGAATCAAATTTCTCAACATACAAACCTTTAGTCAAGTTTTACACTCAGAAGAAGGTTTGCATTTTGAAAAATTTAATTCCTCTAAGTGGTTGGCAAATATGAAACAAAGATAGATCTATTAAGATTTAAATATGCAATTTATACTTTCATTAATATTTTTTTCTATACTTTAACATAATTGTAATTGTAATGTGACTTTATTTCTTTAATATATACTAATTTATTTAAATATTCTATTTTAATTGTTTACACTTCTTCATTTATAACATATGAAAATACTTTACCAAAATCTAATGAGAGATTCATTATTTCACTTTTATCTTTTATGACATTTATAAATAAAACATTTCCATATTCATATTAAATATATAATTTTATATCCACTTTACGTAAAGGAAAAATAAGTAATTTAAGTAAACTATATATATGTTTTTTATTTTCAAATATGAGAAACATTTATTAATATTTTATGGAGAATATGAATCATAAATAAACTATTTCAATATATATATTTATATAAAATAGTGAAAATAAAATTTATAATAAAAGTATTTTATTAGTATGTTTTTCCCAAAAACCAACATAAATTTATCTAAATCTAAATTTAAATTATAAATCTAGATTTACAAAAAATAGAAAAATCAAATCTCTCCTTATTAACCTCCCTAAAATTTTTTAGATTTTAATATATATATATATATATATTTGATTCTTCTTGTCCCTGGAATTATCTAAAGTTAAATAAATCTATACTCTTCCTGTAACAATGAAACTCAACATTACATTTATTTTAATTTTTAATTCAAATATTTTCGAATTATTTTGGGAAAAAATATAGAGTTAATATGGTATAAAAGTGACAGCTTCTTGTCTTCCTCTACAGTCCACAGTCCTGGGTCCTTTAATCCCATGAACCTTTGTCCCAATCGCAATTCATAATCAGTAACCTCCTGTTCGCACATAATCAGTGATGAGGCCTTTAAAAGTTTTGTGCGCATCCAAAAAAAATGGTGAAAAGGCAAAAACTGTTATGATTCTGTTTTCAGTAATTAAATGCAATATCCAAATAAAGGAATTGCAAAATTGAATTACAGAACTTCTGTGAATCAGGCGCTCCTTTTCTCCGCATCAGTAGGCAAAAAATGGGGCAGCTCCATGCTGCCAGAAATGCATTAATTTACACCAAAATAGACGGAACATACAAAGAATTAACGGAAATTTTCCAGGTCTACCGTGTATTTGATGTCAGTGAACGGTATTACCCGGTCTTTGCGTCCTCGCAAGAGTCAGCCGTTAATACATATTCTATATCTTTAATGGCGTTCACGAAAATTTTGATGCATTTCGCTTTAGAGTTTTTCTTCTTCAATGCAATCAGTGCTGATATATTTCTGGAGTGTCTGCCAGGTTTTCTGGCAAATATAGGACAGATGCCGCACGCCTACTGCCGCTGCTTTAGTAAGGACCCGGGCGAAGATTTAGCTTAAGCAAAGCAGGTTTAGGTTAAACATGTACCTCAATACTTTTCTGCTAAAATTCGGTAATGGTTTGAGGTTTTCTCCTTATTTTCTTCAAGAATCTTGATAAGCACAAATATATGACTTAATCCTAAATATATTTATTCAGGAAATTTCGATCCCGTGACCCAGGCGTGGAATTTGACGAACGCTTTTTGTGCATTTTAAATGTATTTGACGGTGAGCAAAAATCTTGTGACGTCCGGTAAAAATATTTGAAACTTTAAATTTGAATGGTAAGTATTTAAGTTGCAGGAGCGATTTAAATTTTAATAAGTGATTTAGCTAGATAATGTGCTTAGTTGCCATCTTTAACAGCCCAGATAAATTTAAAATTTCAGGCCTGGGCTAGTTTCCCAGCTTCTGCGGTGATTATATGATTAAGCTTTGCGAAGGCGCTGGCCGCACCGAGGTGCGTCCATGCAGTTGTCATAATTACACCAAAGCGAGCACAGAGAGAGAGTTTTCATGTCGGTGTGCGAACCAGTGTTAGGGTTTGTACGCTAGCACCACAAACTTCTCCGAAATATCGAGCGTTGAAAATCGAAAGCAACGCAGACATTTGAAAACTGAAAAACGTGAAAGATTCTTACCGTCCTCTTCAGCGAAAGAATCACGAGTAAGAATTATGGCAGAACATAAGTAGATTCACATAAAATATTCTAGTAATTTTGACTTCTAAGCCGGAGTGACTAGTTATAACCATAGTTATGAAATTATTATGAAATTTGAATTTTATAAGAACAAGGGAGGCTGCATCGCAGCTAGGCCCTGCCTTGGGATTTTGTTAGAAAATTTACGAATCGTCTCAAGTTCATAGTGCTGGTAGTGTTGTTAAATTGTGGGCAAAGCTAAAGTTTTGGGAAGGACATCCAACTTTCAGCCTACAACCTGTAACTTATCAAAAGAAGAACCCATAGTTTTTTTTTATTACTGGAACTTGAAACCATGCTGCTAAAAGGATAGTTTGATTAGCTAACGGTTTGAGACTTATCTTTCGCAACACTATGTGCAATCCTTATCCTGGCAGGCCAATCTAGTACCCTCCCATCTTTTGAATGCAAAAACTGCAATAGATTTGCCATTGGATGCAAAATCATACACAAGAAAGCACTCTCCTCTACCTCTAGAACAGCAAAAGCCTCTTAACCTCACCACATTTTCATGTCTAAGTAGCGAAAGAGTCATGAGACCCTCTTGGAATTCTAGTTCCTCCATCTTGCAACTCATTTCACTGATGCTTTTGATGACCACAAAAGACCCGTTTCTCAATACCCCTTGTAAGCAGCACAATAGTTGTTTTTCCCCAGCAGATTCTTTTCAGAGAAATATTTTGTTTTGCAGATTCAATTTCCTCGAGGTTAAATTTTGAATTATCGATACTTAGTCTTGTCTGTTATCTCGTAAGCATTGCTAATCTTCTGCCTTCGTCTTCGAAACCATGAGAATGTGGAAACAGTTTCCAGGATTCCTTGACCTATCAAAGCAATCCCAGCCACAACAATGGCAATGCTTGGGGTTTTGAACGTTTTGGAGCAATTTTGGCAACTTCTTGAGAAACCTGTAGATTTTGGAATTTTCTGGCCTTATTAATGGAGAACTTCCATTACACATTGGAAACCCAGCAAACACTTCTCCACAAAGCTTTGAATTGTTTCCATACCTGAATCCTTCTTGCATTCATTTAAAACTTGCAACATGCAAGAGAAACCACACTATATCAGCCCATTTTTGGCATAAAAATACACTGGAAACAATTCTTACACTCAAACATTATAATTGCAACAAGAAAAACAGGGTTCAATACTCTGGGTAATAGAAGGACACGTTCATGAACATTTTGCATTTGTGTGGGCTAATATGTGGAACAGTGCATTGTATCTATGGTACATTGGGTAGCATTTAATATAGACACTAGCACAAACCCATTTAAAGTCTGGTTACTTAGACACCTTATAATAGAATCAAACCTTACATTCACACATACAAATTGACGATGTGGTGATCCATCAACTCTTTGCATCATGTAGACATATGTGTGCCATGCATAAAGATGGTGTATTTGGTACATTGACTATGGACACCAGTAATTTAATGGTCAGGTGAGTCAGATGAATCTGATATGCATCCCACATTAGAAGGAAATCTTACATTCACAGTTTCAAATTGTAGGTGCAGAGTTCTATCAAATATTCATGTTTGTATGTGCCTATATATGTAACAGTGCATGAAATGGATCTTCCAGGGGGGACTTCTCTTCTGCAGTTTTTGGACTGAAGCTTCGGGTTTTCCATGAGCTAAAGCTAATGTCCAAGCTAGACAATGGACTGGTGCTCCGAATTGGGTTCTGTTCTGACATCTCCAAAGTTCAGAGTAAAGATTGGTTTGGGTACTTGTTCGGTTGAAAATGGAAACTTTCGTTTAATATAGCCATATCAAAAAGGTACGTTAGAGAGGAGAGTTACATTAAAAATAAAATTATGTTTAGATATAGCCATGTCAAAAAGGTACGTTAGAGAGGAGAGTTACATTATCGAGGGACACCCTTACAGAGAAGCGAGTTAATTACTGCCAAACAACAAAACAGTCGAAAACTTTAAACAACCGAAGATGCCAAAGCTACAACATGTAGCATTATGCTTGAAATCATTTACATTACATGCAGAGTCTTTGCTCCATGGCATTTTTCTTGCACTAGTTCCAGTAAGAAATTACAATCTTGCCAATATGCCTTCCATAACACACCCTCTCAAAACAAAATATCAAAACCTCTACTAACAATTTAGTATAAAGAGAAATGATCCTAGTAAGATGGCACCACTATTAATGGTAGATATACGAACAGATAAATCATAATTGTAAGGCGCAAGGTAGTACAAATGACTCTAATAGATGGCACCACTATTGATGGTAGATATATGAACAGATAAATCATAATTGTAAGGCACAAGGTAGCACAAATGACTCTGATTTTTCTTCCTCTCTTTTTTTCTTTCAACTCTACTCTTCAAGCGTTACCTTGAATGTAATTTTGACCCTTGATTGCTGGCAGCTGGATTTGAATTGACAGTTCCATTATCCAGAGGTATTATACCCCATTTGCATTCTGATTCTAGAGGCTTAATCACTTGAATACCTCCATCAGTCAACCCAATGGCAAACTGATTAGGTTCTGATGTATGTGCAGCAATCACAAGCGGATAGACATTGCCACTGCACATATAAATCAACACAAATCCATGGTATAATTTTGCTGTAAAATAGAAATGCCATTGAACTTTTGAAGTTTTCGATTTTGCTATGAGATAGCTAAAGCTGCTAACCTGCTCAAGCCTAGCTGTATATATATGGAAGGTGCAATATGGCAATGTGGCCTCAAGCTTTCTTAATCAAATAATCCAACAACACCATCGATGAAGCTAACATAGATTAGAAGGTCGTCACATGAGTATGTTGCGTTTGAAATTGGTGCAGACAGTGAATCATGGGGCGTTCACTGCAATGCAGACATGTACAACAGTCATGCGTCATTTTAACAGCTTTTTAGATTCCCTGGCAATCTTGCCGTTAAAAGATGATATATAACCAATCTTGCTAGCCAGAGATAAAAAATAAGAAACAAGGAAAATACTTGTCTAATTTGTACTGTATAAGATTGCTCACATTATAAGATGTTACACTGAAAACACAGGCTTACATGGCACTAAATCTATAATTACAATAATTAAATACAAATAGAAAAGGTAGTGCTATCAAAATTCATAGGAGGAGGAGGCTCTTAATGTAAAAGGAGTTCTCAATGAGGAAAGAATTAGCAAAGACAAAATACCATCCCCCCACAATATGCCACCATTACAAAAATCAAATACAAATAGTGCTATCAATATTAATGATAGAGGAACGACGGTATCAATGTAACATGGGATCCCAACAAAGGATATGCAAACTCCAAAACGAAGGACGATATCAATGTAACACTAGATTTCAACGAACAAACTTTCCAATATTTCCTGAAATTGGATTTCCAATTTCAGGGGCAAATTTGTGGCCAATTTACACTATGGCTAATCCAATTCAAGAGGGATTTATAATCAAGATTTCACCTATAAATAAATTACATCGAACTAGACAATCGCACTCTAATGCAATAGGATCTGGTCGCACTTTGCAGAAAATCCACAACCTCAAAAATTTGAAGTCAATAGTTCCACATGACTGATAGAAATAGAATATTTTTGCCAAATCTTTTCGTCAAAGTGGGACGTTTCTTCTACATAATGAAATATAGAGGTCAGAAAGATTAGGTTCATTAGATTGAGGCATTTTCTAGTAAAACTACAAAACTGCTGTCAATGATTCAAAAACTGTAACTTCCACTCCAAGATAGCTTCCAACCCTTCACCACAGGAATGTCAATCCAACAATCTTAACAAAAATCTGCAACTTCAAATATAATTAACATAAAGAAAACGTGGTCAATCACAATAGACAAACAAGCCCCGAGTTACCATTCAATTCTATGCAAGGAAATGCCTCACAGAACCTCTACCTAGGATTTCAATCACTATTGAACCTAGAAAAATATACCATAGTTTGTAAAATCATGGGAATATAAGGGTGGTAAGATATTTTTTATCAAGAAATTAACTATTGAATGCAAGCACTACTTACTTGAAATTGTCTTGTCCGATGAATTAGAAATGCAATCCCTGTGGTCTCGACCACCACCCATCTTTGTAATTTGGTTTCTCTCTATCTAATGGACTACAAAGAATCATAATTTTGATTTAAAAGAGGACTAAACATACCAAGTAATCCTGCATGGAACAATCTAAACAATTTCTCAGCTAGGGCAGTAATCATTTTTCTGAAATTGCATCATATCCAAACAAATTCCTTCAGAGATTCAGCCCTCTATATTCAAAATTCTGAATTGGGTTCTTCCAAATTCACTACATAATGCTTTAATTGACATAAAACTAGTACTCACGAGTGGAGAAATAATCCTACATGGAACAATCTGACCAATTTCTCAGTGAGGGCAGTAATCATTTTTCTAAAATTGCATCATCTCCCAACAAATTCCTTCAGAGATTCAGCCCTCTATATTCAAAATTTTGAATTGGGTTCTTCCAAATTCACTACAGAATGCTTTAATTGACATAGAACTAATACTCAGGAGTGGAGAAACGAGATGAAATTTCATGAAAATGGGTTAAAATTCAATGGAACGGGCAAACGAAAATCAATTAGTTTCGCAAAAATACCTGATCAGATGCAAGACACACCAGAGAGGAAATTGTAGCGTATGATGAAATCCCTCGTAGCTTTTAAACTCGATCAACTGAGAAACGACAGTGCACCCTGAAATTTCAAATTTAAAATAAAGATAAAAAATCAATCGATTTCAATAAGAATAAAAATGAAAATCGTAACATTTATCCACCTTGTGGGCCCTACATGAGGGCCATGTGCCTAACACCTCTCTCTCCATAGCATAACATGCAAGCTTACACCTTTGTCTCCTTAAAATAGCATGCAAGCTCTAAAGCAGTCCACTTAAGGTTGCATCAGGCTAACATCTGTGAGTAGGCAGATTGAAACCCGAGCAGGAAGACTGAAACCCGAGAAGGGTTAAAATGGTGATATAGTGTTCTATAACTTCTATTGAATTGAATTGAATGACTCTGATAGATGGCACCACTATTGATGGTAGATATACGAACAGATAAATCATAATTGTAAGGAACAAGGTAGCACAAATGACTCTGATTTTTCTTCCTCTCTTTTTTTCTTTCAACTCTGCTCTTCAAGTGTTACCTTGAATGTAATTCTGACCCTTGATTAGTTGCAGCTGGATTTGAATTGATAGTTCCATTATCCAGAGGTATTATACCCCATTTGCATTCTGATTCTAGAGGCTCAATCACTTGAATACCTCCATCAGTCAACCCAATGGCAAACTAATTAGGTTCTGATGGATGTGCATCAATCACAAGCGGATAGACATTGCCACTGCACATATAAATCAACACAAATCCATGGTATAATTTTGCTCTAAAATAGAAATACCTTTGAAATTTTGAAGTTTTCGATTGCGCTATGAGATAGCTAAAGCTGCTAACCTGCTCAAGCTCGACTGTATATATATGGAAGGTGCAATACGACAATGTGGCCTTAAGGCACAAGGTAGCACAAATGACTCTGATTTTTCTTCCTCTCTTTTTTTCTTTCAACTCTGCTCTTCAAGCATTACCTTGAATGTAATTCTAACCCTTGATTGCTTGCAGCTGGATTTGAATTAACAGTTCCATTATCCAGAGGTATTATACCCCATTTGCATTCTGATTCATGGTTGCAGTTACATTTGAATTGACAGTTCCATTCTTGCTAAGGTACAGAGTTATCATGGTTGCTTTCTCCGCTTAGAGCTCCCGGCGCTAGGTCTTGACAATGATGGGGGTACGGGTTGATATGTTCCATATCGATCGAGCATTCCTGGAATATGTGTCAAATGCTAGTTACTGTAGATAAGATTATGAATTCAAGCTGGTGACTCATAGTCCATTCCGTCGCAAAGTGGTGTTCCTTCTTTGGCTTTTGTTTGTCAAGCGTCTTAGTATACTAAGAACTAGTTCACCTGTGTCGGTTTGAGTCTAGGGTTACTACGCCCTCCCAATGCTTCATTTTTTTTGGAAGTTGAACCTTGAATGCTAGATTCACTCTTCTGTCGATTCATTCAATCACGAGATGGGCCTATTGGGTGGGAGATCCTATGGGTCAAAGGTGTCCCCGCCAAGGCTTTTAATGCTCTTTTGCGTCCTGATCCCATCTCCACATTTCCATTGGGCCCTCCTGCTTTCTGTAGATTGTATATATTTGAAGGCCGTGCAGGGATTCTTGGGATTCTTTTTCCTCCAATGATCTAGTGTTTGGGGTTGCTGAATTGCTGAAGAAGACATCATAGTTCCAAGTATTCTACTAGCAATCTTTTGTCTCTTTTTTTATTCCTCATATTCAACCAGCAATCTCATGTATCTGTTTTTATTCCTGGTATTCAACCAGCTATCTCATGTCTCCTCCCTACCCTTCGGTTACCACAGCAGCATGCAGAACCTCTGTTTCATAGACACCACAACAGCATGCAGAACCTTTGTTTCATAGACACCACAACAGCATGCAGAGTGACACATTGCAATAGGTGGCAATTTCAGGTGGCAAACAATATCAGTCCTGCATAAACCATATCCGGGAGCTAGCATTTCATGCTACTATATTAATGTTAGCATTAATCAATAGCTCCGAAAAATGAATGAGAAAGGCCAGAACCAAATGCAAGATAATATATGATTTTAGGGTCTCTGCCTCGGGAAGAGGCCAAATAAGACTGTAAATCACTATGGACTAAAAAAATTTGTTTATACTCGATAAACTAGCATGAGCAAATAGCTGAACTAATACTAACTACATCGTTTTCGATTACTATAGTCCCTGGCCATTGCCAGATGGTAGGGACTAAAAAGATAGTCTATGTAAAATTTGATATGAATTTTTTTTTGGAATATACATCTTAATATTAATATATTATTTTATTTTTCTTTTTCATCTTTTTAAAAATTGAATCATGCATTATATTAAAAATTTCCAAAAAAAATGATTAAATCTCTCTTATAAAGATACTTTTGTTTGCTTCTCTCCAATATTCACTTTGCATGTTGGTGTAAGATGATCCAGAGAAAATTTATTAAATCTTAAATTCATGAAGTCTTTCTGATAAAGATACTTTTGTTTACTTCTCCAACCTTCACTTTACATGTATATATAAGATAATTCAAAAATAATGAAAGACAAAATGCATTAAAATTTTCATTAAATATTTCTCTCATAAAGATACTCTTGTTTACTTATCTCCAATCTACACTTTGCATGTCTATATAAGATAATCCAAAAATAATGAAAGACAAAATGCTTCAACTTTATTAATACTGCAAAGTGAAAAAACATATAAGTAAAATCTAATAATATAAATAACAAAATCTCAAATATGAAGTTCAACATACAAAATGAGACATTGGATATTAAAAATAGATTTAAAGTGATCTCCATATACCTCAAAATTTATGTCTCAATAATTATTCTTAATAAATCTAAATTTATTTAACAACAAATATGTGTTATTATCCTTTATGTGAAAAGTTTTCATATAAAAGTTTGACAATAGATTGAAACAAAACATCAATTCGAAGCTCTACGGGATTCAAACGAAAAAGCATAGATCCATTTGCAAAACAGTTAGATATGTCCCTACTTTATAGTCTCGTATTTTTGTTCTAGCTTTTGTATTTTTTCTTTGGTGTAATTGCAAGTTGGTGATCATATTTTTTTTCGGCTGAAATTGTAAAATTTATAATGCAAATTTATTATTTTAATAAATTTCTATTAAATTTTAGATAAAATTAATTTTAAAAGAAAAAATAACACTTAAAAAATAACATTTAAAATGTTTGTATTATTTTCGGGATAATTTTCAATTTCATGTTAACTATTTGATCAATTATATTAAATTAAATATTTCTGAGTTGTTTTTGGTGAGATTTTTTGGATTTTAGTTGAAATCTTGATTTGTGTTATTTAAACTGGTTTTTTGGCTATAGATATGAATTCAACACCTTGAAAAACCTTAGGGCACTTGGATCGTGTAGGGTTACCCATCAAACTTGTGATTTCAATAAATTCATGCTCGATTTTAAAGAAATTAAACCAAAAAAACCCACCAGAAAAACTTCCAAAAAATCACACTAAAGCCAACTTGAAATATTTATATTATTTATATTAAATTAAATATTTATTATATAACATAGATTTGACATGTGTTTTTTTTTAAGAAATTCCAATATAGAAATATTTATAGCTTAGTCAAATCCGTCATCATAAACAAAAGGTGCTATACACAAAGTTAATGTCTAACTTTAATGTAATTTAAAAATTATAATTATTGTTATAATTACTATTGTGTTTTTATTTTTAAGTAATTCTTATAATAACTTATTGTAAATGTTTTAGTCTCCATAAATGAAATGAGTATGAAAATTGAAATGTCTTCCCAATCTCAAAGATGTTGTATTGTTTGTAAAATAAAACATTAATAATAATAATGTATACTTAATAAAAAAATCACAAATAAAAAATAATAATTTGATTCACTTAATTTGTTAATTTATGAAATTATATATATATAAAATAAGTTTTAAAAATAAGAATTTTTTCTTAAAAAAAGTAATTTTTTATTAATAAAAATGAAAAGTTACATGTGTATATACATAAAGCATTCAAACCCATTTGTAAATAAGAAAATAAAAATAGAAATAAAACTACAAATTGCTAGATGAAGTTGTCTTTTCTTTTTTTTCCCTTTTTCTTTTGAACTTTTTGTTGGACCCCGAGTAGTAGAACACGGGTGGGACTATTGCAAACCAATTCCAAACACCAAAACTCCAAAGGCCAGAGTTAAACAATTGCAAGTTCATTATTTCTGGATATGTTTGGAACTTCTTTATGTCAATCAGAACTTTCAGATACATTCAGATACATGAGTTTTCTTAACTCCACCACTCCACCTATGCCTTGATTGTTGTTTTTTCCCTAATAGATTTCCAAGGGTCAGATCACTTGTAGATCTATTTGGAATCTCTTCTTGGTTGTTTTTTTCTTCCTCCTTTTCTTCTCCCTCCTCTTGAGAGCCTTATGTTTTTTCTGTCTCCTAATGTTGTCAAGTTTCATCCATTTCTTCATCCTCCTCATCTGAGGATGGGGGTTCTGGAAATTGCCATCCTTTTGGTTTTTGCGATCTTTTTTTTTTTTTTTTTGCTTGTTTACATGTGTTTTGCAAGTGTTATGGTTGGTGAAAAACCCTGCATCTAAATGCAGTGTTTTCAAAATCTAACCGTTGTGTCCACTTGAAATCTCAAAATCTAACCACTATGTCCACTTGAAATCTTTGTGTCAGATGAACACAATCTAGAAGGCCTTTTCTTAAGTCCATCTCCACACAAATACGATTTGAATCCAACTTTAGAAACCTTCCCAAAGAGTTTTCGATGCCTTCTAAGACCAATGGTGCCAAAAATGTAGTGAGAAGTTGTGAAGCTTTACCCACACCTACATTTTTTACCACCATTGAGTTTGCATCAAAACTAGGGAACCATGGGGTTATGAAGAGCCCCGCTGTTCCCCAAACAAACTGAACCAGAAAAAACCTTTTGCACACATATAAATATCGCAGTATGTGGTCCAGTTGAGATAGATCTACTCACTTAGATCTTCATATTTGGGTTAGAAACCATTAAAACAAAAAATGATAGCTTTTGCTTTTAAATTATCAAAGAGACCACTTACTTTTGAGATTTCTATGGACAGATCTAGAGCTTGATCCATCTTTTCTACTATGTACAGACCTAGAATTATTAGATTTAAGGTTTGTTTGTCCTCATTCCCTGCGTTCCCTTTTAATACATCCTTAAAAAAGATATGACCCTTATAATTTGGTATTGATCTGGCTGAAGTGATTTCTCATGGGGCTCCTCCTTTTAGCCGTAGATTCTAGATAATGGTACAGTTCCTTTGAATTCCATAGTTCCTTTGAATTCCATAATCTTTCAAAGGGATCTCTTCTTGTAACACTTTCTTGATAAAAAATTAAACTTTGTAATGAAGTAGAAATACCCATGATTTTTTTGGGCATTTTGCTTCAGATCACTTTACTTCGTACCTAGAACATTATCGATTTCCAGAAATAGTTTTGATAAAAATCTGATACAAATGCTTTGGATCTAAATTTGCCCCTCTGCGACTCCCTCTGGAATTCGTCCTCTTCAAAATATTGAAAATAAAGTTCAATAGATACCAGATAAAAAGAAAAAAAGAAAAAATCGGTAATCAATGCAAAATATTTGTCTGCAAAACTCTATGACGATTTCTCTAACCCTGAAGGGACAATAAACTTCAATAGATACCACATAAAGAAAGAAAAAATCGGTAATCAATGCAAATTATTTGCCTGCAAAACTCTATGACGACTTCTCTAATCCTGAAGGGACAATGTTGTTGTTTCCATCAGCTGTTGTCACAGAACAAATGGTCGAGGGCTCGATTCGCTGACACCTCAATGGCAGAATCCACCCATTTAATCCGATCAGAGATTTCCCGGCTAAAAACTTCGACTGACGAACCACTGCATGCAGCAGAGCCGCCCTGGTTTCCATCTTCTTAGAAACCCCAATGAGTTTTCGATAATTCCTCCCTGCAACGCCAACCATTTATTTGCGAACAACGTAGATGTTCTGTATTTTCTTGGGGATAATCGGGGAGCGTTCTTTGTTCCAGAAGTATGGGAATAAGATGGGAAACACCTAACATACCTTAGTTTTTAAAATCTCATGTTTTGAAATTCGAGGGATAATATGAGAGAAAGGATGATCGTTTCAGATTTGAGGGATAACATGAGAGGAGAGGATGATGGTTTCGGAATTATATTCTCGAATTTTTTTGGTTTAATATGGTAAAGCTGTTTTAATGTTTAATATTTGATTTACTTAAAATAAAATAAAATTAAAACTTATAAAATTAATAATATATATTATAATTAATAATTAAATTAATCAAATTTTTTTTAAATTTTTGATTTATCAAACCTTTAGAGGGATCAAATTACTTGAGATACAAATTTCTTTTAGAGTGAAATGAGATTTTATCTTTTTAGGCTTAAAATGGATCTAGGTTGCTTTATATATATATATATATATATATATATATTTAATAAATGATATTTTAGAATTTTACAAAGAAGAAAATTAATATTAAGAGAAGATGTCCATTGTGGTTTTAATTAAATTGGGCTTATTATGGTTGTATTATACTTATTCACTTAAATTATGCTTATAACTTTGGTGAAAATTACAACAAATTAGATCCACACCTAAGATCATCATAACTTATTTCATCCAATAATGGGTTTACATTCCATTCAACCAGAGTCTTAGAACATCCCAATAATACTTACACTTAGCCAATATTATAACTTAACCAACACAAAGCAATGGAAGGAATGTAACATCTATGGAAGTAAGGAAACCACAATACACAAGTGTAGGTGACACTTAAGGAAAATGTCTTAACTTTATTTAGAAGAAGAATGTTACAATGTACAACGAAGGAGTACAACTAATTACCCGTGGTTCATTTATACACTACAATTACACAAGTCACAAGTGCCTACAAGAACTGTAAACCAACCCCTTAAGTAATTATAGGCCTACCTCTTACTAGTTTTCTTTTATTCTTATTCTTCTCACTCAACCAATTCAATGTGCCCTAATATGCCTAACCTTAAACTTGGCACAATTGCATAGCTCCTTACCCTCCTTGAATGATTTATTGCTTATGTCGTAGCACTTTGAGGTGTCCTGTTTCTATATGAGGCTTGATGTGCACTTGCAAGCCCCCTCACTCTATGATGGATCCAAGTCTCATTTATCATTTTGTTTCACTTTTGTGACTTTTACCAATCATCCCCTAAGTAATTCCAAAAAAGCTCAAGTTGTCCCAAGTTGGTCTAAGTCTTCCCAGGTCATCCCAAGCCCCCTAGTTGATCTATTTAATTGATTTGTCCATTTGATCACACCCAACTATGCCCAAGTGCATATAGTTTTGTATAATTTCATCTAAAAGAAACTTCAATGATTAATGGATGATTCACCCCTTCGGTTTGCATATTCATATTGTGCATCCAAGGCATCTAAATTCATATAAAGGAAACATTTGATGGTTCACGACTTTCTCCATTGATCGATTAGGCAATGTTTGGTGTTGTAACCTTCTATAGAAAACATCCATGTCCACATAACTAGTGTATAGGCTACTACCATCCATAAGAAGACACTTAAAAATCCTCCCCAACTAAACTCATTGTTGTCTCAATAATGTCCAACCAATGTGTTGGTTGTGGAGCCTAATGATCTTCCTAATTCATAGGTCTTGTTTTTAATTGTGTTTGGACCATATTTCCTGACCTGGGGTGTAAGGTGGATTTCTCCCCTACTATTGCCACTAGGGGGACCAAGGAGGGTGGTGAAAATGCTTTGGAGCCTCCATAGTGGGGGTTTTGGGGAAGTTACCCAAAGAGATATTTTTGAAAAACCTTCCTTGTAAAATATTGTACTTTCGTAGTAAATCTAGAAAATCCATCATCACGTCATACATCTTATGGTAATGTTATGTTAGGGTTTAGTTCCGTAAAAGGAAACCAATTTTTATGAGGAAATTGTATTGCGGTTGTGTATTATTGAGATAACATTGTAATTAAGAGAGAGGAGATTGTGAGAGAGAGAGAAGAGAAGGTTGCATCATATGTGATTCATGTTTTAATCTCTTCATTTTGCTAGATAGAATAAATGGAAGGACTGGTTATTTCTCTATGAAAGGCTTCCCAAATCGAGTGAACCATGTATATTGGTGTCTCCTTTGTATTCTTCCACTCTACGTTTTATTTCAACATTCATTTTTAAATTATTATTTTTTATTATATTCTCAACAAATAGTATTAGGACAACATTGGTGTGCTCTACTCTATAGAACCCTAGCCACCCTACAATCTCTAGTGAATTTTGTGTTGATACTCTATGGAAAAAAGGACTATAGGGGAATCCTCCCCATCCCAACGAGGATAAGGCAGTGTTCGAAGAAATTATTTCCTCTCTAAAGAAGAAACAGCAGACAAATCCCCAATCTTGCTTCATGAAAAACTTAGAGATTATACCTTTTATAACACTTCCTACTCGATCCCGCTGCACCTCATTGGAATTCACAGAACATGCTCTTGTAGATACGTTCATTGGTATGTGGAATCCTCCCAGATTTATGGAGCAATGGATTGACAAAAATAGGAAATCCATGATGAAAGGTAAAATAAGTCTCTACGCCTCTGGTAATGGATTCTTTGCCTTCCTGTTTGAACTCAAATACGATAGAGATGTAATTTTCCTCAATGATCCTTACTTTTTTAGGGCTCAGGGAATGTATCTAAACTCTTGGTCAATAAACCTTGATCTAGATGAAGACATACCTAATGTAGTCCATGTATGGGAAAAAAATAATGAGGTTTCCATTATCTTGCTAAAGTGATGATTGTATGAGGACCATTGGAAATGGGATAGGAAGATATTTGGAAAGAGCTAAACCAAAGGGGTATAAGTTCGCTTGTTCCAAAATCTGTGTAAAATTAGTTTGGGAGAAAGGGATTTTATTGGAAATTAATCTTCCCCAATGGGAATGGATTCACTTCAAGGTATTATATTATGAACAGTTTCCTTTGAAATGCAATATATGTCACGAATATGGACATAACAATGTAAACTTTGAAATGAGAACTTATACTGTTACTTGTTTTGTAGAGATAGAAAAAAAGTGACCTGATTTTGAAAAGGGGCGACGTAGAACACACATTTTTTTTAGAGCATAGTTTTTAGCACTTTAAATTTTTTTATGTACATTACATTTTAGAAAGGTAGTGATTTTCATGCTGGTTTTAAAAAGTGGCATTCTGCACCAGGCCCTTTTTTTGAAAGACATATTTTTTGAATTTAAATTTGCTAATCTATGAAATGTAAATAATTATTTTCTAAATTTAACAATTTTTGAAGTGGTCATCTTCTTCATATTTTTTTTTTTTTTTTGTAGTGAGGTTTTTAATGTTTTACATATTTAAAGAAGAAGGTCGATATTTTGAATTTTCAATATTCTACATATCTATACATTGTTAATTAATTTTTCAATGCATATGAAATAATTGTCTCTAAAAAACAATCATTTTGAACAATTGACATAAAAATAACCCATTTTCAACATAAATATAACTAAAAAACTACACATTTTGATAGTTTTTTGTAATTTTTTGCTAGAAATGACATGTCAAAATCACAATTTTTATAGGAAAATTTTAACTAAAAATGATTAAATAATAGTTTTTTTTATGAATTTCATGTCAAAAAAATATTAATAACCACTGTTTTTTTCAAAAAATAATGATTAACATAAAAATTAATGTGAAAATCACATAATACAAATATTGAACGCATAACAACATTAATTGAGTGCTTATTCTTCTAAAAAAATGTCAAAGTCAAAACATTACAAGTATAACTAATTAATAGTTAAAAAAATGAGCTTGATTTCCAAGCATAACTTAAATTTCATCGACAATATCACATAATCCAAACTCTTCATTCTCTAGAGTTTCAACATTGTCTTCTTCCATAATATTTTCTGCTTTATTTTGTTTATTTTCCTCTTCTAATGAATCATTGATGTCTATGAATCTCCCAATGTATGCCTTTCCAAACATTCCATGTAATGGTGGTTGGGGTTCCTTTGCTTTTTTTGCCACACGTGATTCACTAAAGTCCCCTTTATTCAACCCAATTTCTTGCATTGCGTTTGGAAGAAATTGAAGAGCATTAATTCTTTGCTGAATAAAATTGCACTATATTGGATATTTTCAATGGCAATGCAATTTCTTCCTTTTTGAAGGCAACATGCTAGTGTTGTACCTAATTATCAAGAAAAAAAAATAATGAAGTAAAGTAGTACAATGACATATAAATTAAGAAATAAGATATTGAAATTCAATTCCATATAATAAAACTTACCTGAGCCAAAAAATAAATCCAGAACCTAATCTCCTTCATTTGAACATATGTCTATAAGATAGTTAATCAATAACTGTGGTATTTGATCAATGTTAACTATCTCTCATTTTGCTTCTTTGTCTTCATATGTTAGTTTTCTCACAACAACACCATAAGTCAGTACTTGGATATGACTCTTTCCATCTACCTGATTAAAAATCATAGACATATAGCTATCATCTTTTGCCCAACTATCAATATGGATGAACTCACAATCATTTATAAATGGTTGATCCTCACGGTTAAGAAGATTTAACTTTTGCCTGTAACATGAAATAGTAAAAATTCAATTAACTTGTACATATATGAATTTTTTAACATTAATCAAATATACATTTTAAATGTCTTACCATGTAAGCTACATCCTTGATTTTGTTTTCCCCTTGAAGCTTGACAATAAAATTGCCAATTGTGTGTCTGAATGAAATGTCACAAATCTCCATAATGGTGATGATGTGACTTCTACAAATCCCGCAACCACTTTACTAAGAGCTTGATAAGTATAAGGGTCACTATCATAGTCAATGTTTGGAATATTGAAATCATGGGGAATATCTTCAATAACTAAGGCATAATCCCTTTTAGGTATGAGTTTAGCAATGTCTTCAGAATTTCCTTGTATTACTTGATATTGAATAGTGTCAAGCCCATTTCAAATGTAATGAGTAAGAGTTTGATAAAGTTCAACATTTTTAAGATGTTGCTTCTTCAGTATTTCAATCTTAATTTTTTCAATAAAGGTTCTGAAACTATCTGGTGCTCCATTTACATACTTCCTCATCTTTAATAAAATAAACAAATATATGTGTAAGTTATAAAATAAAAATAGAATATAGATGAATTACACTGATTTATAAATCAAAATGCCTTTTAAATGCAAGAAAAAAAAAATATTAATATTGATGTAGAACTTGAATCTGGATAGCTGCGTACAACATCATCCCAACTATCTTCATTCAACAATTTATCCATTTGTTCTTGGATTTTCATGTAAACTTTGTGACTGCATATATAAAGTAAAAAAGTAAATATAATGATATGTATAACAAATACTACCAATAACAATATGTTATATTTAAAGGAAAATTATAATCTAGAAATAAGTAAAAATAATTCAACAAACTTACTTATGAAATTCCTCAGACATTTCCTCCAATGATAATTCCCTTGACCTCACACGAGATAATATTGCTTTGACAATTTTTTCATCCTTCACTCCTTGCAATGCTCTCCAAGATGTGATAGTCATATATTCTGGAAGTTGCTTCATTTCAAGACCTGATTTATTGTTGCTACATATCAAAGGTTTAGACCTTTTGACCTTCTGGTTTTTAATGCCAATGTTCCCCACATGCTAAAAATCTCATTAATCAATTCCCATATCCCTCTAGTTCTAAATGCCAACTGGAAAATGTTATCAATACTTATGAATAAATCAGTATTTACTCTGCCACCTTTAGAATTAATTTTCTCTTCAATTTGATAGTCTATTTGCATACAACATTCCTTTCGAAAATATACAGTAACATTAGGTTATCCCCACCACACTTTTCTTCAAATTCACTGTGAATAAATCTAACCCTTTGGATGAAAGTCATAAACACATTTTTCTTCAAATTCACTATGAATAAATCTAACCCTTTGGATGAAAGTCATAGACATCCTATATTCATTATCTGAATTATGATCCCATGCCACTAGATTTTCTTCTGTATCTAATAAACTAGCATAAATGATACATTTCATTGTGTCAAAACGTGGGTTATTAGGATATTCCTCCATCAATTTTCTTTGAGCTTCTACAGAATGGTTCCCCCCAAGCACATAATAATTATATTCAAAACATTTTGACTTATCAAATGCTTCTTTGTTGGGAACTTGAACTGGATCAACAAGAAGCACATAATTAACCACTGAGCATATGGATTGTACCTCATCAATGTCTTCAAGTTGTGAACATGCAGATGGTGTGGCTTTCTGATTTTGATATTTACATTGTCCTTCACTTTCTTTATAGATTTGTCTAACGTTAAGCTGAAATGTACAACCACCCTCATTTAATTTCTCTTTGCCAAGTTTGTCAAATGGCATTTTGTTTTTGTTTTAATAATTCCATCCTCTAAATCAGCTCTGGTTGTAATGAATTCTCTACTTTCTTTTGTGAAGTTTCACTAGGTTCTTGGCTATTGGTAATGACTACTTTAGAACGTTCAACTTTATTCTCTTCCTCATAACATTCTCATCATTAACTAGAACAGATTTATTCTTGGGCATTGTTACTTTTTGTCTTTTACGACTTTTCTCATTTCTAACATCAGTTCCAATGTCATCCTTAGTAACGAAACATATTCTTAGTGCCAGTTTCAACTTTTTCATCTTCAAAAGTAACACTGTCTACCTTTGCTAGATTTGTCCACTAGAGGCATTTTTTTCTGATCCCTTGGATGTAGTTTTGTAGCATCATGAATTACTACATTTTGCTTGTTTACCCTATCTTCTTCAGACACTGAGTAGAAACTACAGATAACTTTCATAATATCATGCTCTATGAAATGAATGCCTCCCAACATAATTGAACAACTTTCAACAAAATTCTGCCAAACAAAATATCATATGTCAATAAAAACAAAATTATAAAAATATAGTGAGATAGTTACAAGAATGCAAAACACAAATACAAATAACAATACTTACAATATTTTGTGTCATCTCATTTACGATTTGTTTACACAAGTTTGTAGATACCTCTCTCGTGTCATAAAATGAATATGATAACTGGTATTTAATCCTTTCATGTGACTTGGGTGATTTTGTAAGTATTTAAACAACTTCACTGTCCGATATTGAAAACATGTCTATGACCTTTCCCAGCAGCTCATAAATTCCGTTATTGTTAGGTATACCAACATATAGATATATATGCACATCTTAGATTTCTCTTTCTTTCACATATCACACATTTGATGGAAGTTTCACTTCTTTTGATTTCTTCCAGTATGAAATCATCTTCTTCTCGTTTGAGGCACTTGAAAAATTTGTAGCCATCAGCTCAGGTGGGGTTTGTTCAATAATGTTTTTTGAAAATCTACCTTTATGAGTCTTTGGTCTCGAAAGATTCACAAAAATCTTCTTTGATGCCATTTTCCTGAAAAAATAATAACTTAAATTAACAAAGAAAACTATAAATGATAATTAATTTCATAAAACATAACAATTAAAAAAAAAACAAATTTAAAAAATACATCGCCCTGTCACCCCACCCTGGAAATCAGTCAGCCAACCAAGCTGGCAGTTTGTCTCGACGCCCCTACCCCACCCTAACAACGCAATAACTACCCTGCCTCCCAACCGTAGCCACACCCGACCTTGGCGACCCATCGACCTGCTGCCCGGGCCGACCATTGGGCCAACGGGTCAGGTGGGGGTTGGTGCTCGACCCCCCACCCCACCTCGGCAGCCCAACTATCGGCAGGCCATTGGGCCATCGGAGTGGGGTGGGGGACTAGCGGCCAGCCCTCCTCCCACCCTAGCGGCCCAACGACCCACCTGGGTGGTGGGTCGTTGGGTTGCTGGGGCGGGGCGGAGGCTGGCCGCCAGCCCTCCACCCCACCTTGACAAACCAGTGGAGCCTGGCTGCCAGTGCTTTGCCCCACCCCAGTGGCCCAACAGAATCAACTTACCACCCCAATGGGCCGATGGAGCTTGGCCGCCAACGCTTCACCCCACCTCGGTAGCCCAACGACTCGCTAGGGTTGTCCGAGGTGGGGCAGGGTGCCGAGTAGCCACCGCCACCACCCTTAACCCACGGGTCCTTTTGGCCGGCAGGAGCCTAATCGAGCCCACCATGCCCACTGCGGACGTAGTGGGTAAATCTGTCCTAAAAAAAATTAATTTATAAAAAAGAAAATTAAACTTCATTAACATTTTTAATTTTAAAATTTGCAAAGAAGAAAAATTAACTAACCTTTCAAATGCGATAATCCTCCGTTGAATATGTTATTCATAGCAATGTAGTTGATCCACAAATTCGCTCCGTCTTTTAATGAACCTCGGAACACTTTGATGTGATGTGAGTAATAGTGATAATGAAATTTATTATATAGTTGAAATTATGTAATTGTTTTATCGTACGGTTAATGTGGGATTAATTTTTTTTTTTTTAAATCTTAACATGTTAATTTTGTTATGGCGATATAGGAAACTATGCTAAAGCAAATATTATGGAATTGTTATACAACAACGTGAATGTGGAATTAATTTTTTTTAGAAGGTATAATAAAAATTAAAAAAACATTCAACTTTCTAGTAAATACTATATAGTTTAAGTATTAAATTAATTTCGGTAAAAGATTTAGTTCACAATTTTAAATTTAAAGATTTATTTCAGAAAGAATAATTTAGTTACAATTTTTCAATAAATTGTAGAAGAAAATAATGGAGGGAAATACATGAAATGAAATTTTTGGAGGGAAATTTTCATTTTTTATGGTATATAATATCATTATGAGAGTCTGCATTTGTATCATTCAAACTCTTCTATTTGAAAGGGATGGATTCTTCTGATAGTGAAGTTTTGCTTTGTGAATCATCAACATCTTCATCGCATAACAACTCTATTCATATTGATGAATATAACAAAAATTCTTCCATTATGAATAAAGAGTCATTTCTTCCACTTAGTCCTAATCCTAAGGACTATGAGAGCATCATTGATGAAAGATGGGATGGAGAATTTCAAATAAATAAAGAGTCACAGTTTCCACTTAGTCGTAATCCTAAGGATTATAAGAGCAACAGTGATGAAGATAATGATGAAGAATTTCAAAAGAATGGAGTGGCACGATGTCCACTTAGTCCTAATCCTATGGACTATGAGAGCAGTAGTGATGAAGAGTGTGATGACGAATTTCAAAAGAATGGAGTGTCACGGTGTCCACTTAGTCCTAATCCTACGGACTATGAGAACAGTAGTGATGGAGAGCATGATGACGAATTTCAAAAGAATGAAGTGTCACAATTTCCACTTAGTCCTAATCCTATGGACTATGAGAGCAGTAATGATGAAGAGTGTGATGATGAATTTCAAAATAATGGAGTGTCACGGTGTCCACTTAGTCCTAATCCTATGGACTATGAGAGTAGCAGTGATGGAGAGCATGATGGCGAATTTCAAAAGAATGGAGTGTCACTATGTCCACTTAGTCCTAATCATATGGACTATGAGAGTAACAATGATGAAGAATTTTCAACTGAATAGAGTGTCACAGTGTCCACTTAGTCCTAATCTTATGGACCATGAAAGCAATATGATGAAGAACATGATGAAAATTTTCAAAAGAATGAACTTTCATGGTGTCCACTTAGTCCTAATCCTATGGACTATAAGAGTAGCAGTGATGAAGAGCATGATGAAGAATTTCAAATGAATAGAGTGTCACAGTGTCCACTTAGTCCTAATCCTATGGACTACGAAAATAGCAATGATGAAGAACATGATGAATAATTTCAAATGAATAAAGTGTCACAGTTTCCACTTAGTCCTAATCCTAAGGACTATGGGAGTAGTAGTGACGAAGGTCAGGAGGAAGCACTTATTCCTAATCCTGAGGACTATGAGAGTAGCAGTGACAAAGGACAGGATGTAGAATTTTCAGTAAGTAAACTATCACATTTTCGACGTGGTCCTAATTCTATGGACTATGAGAGCAGCAATGACAATGCACATGAGGAAGAATATCCAATAAACATCGAGTCAAATTTTCCATTTAATCCTAATTCTAAGGACTATGACAGTAGCATTGAAGAAGGGGAAGATGAAGGATATCCTCCAAGTCAATATTTCAAAAGCACAACTAATCATAGTGAGGATAACATTCCTCAGAATGATGATGAAAATGCTTATACAAAGGATGATCCAATGATGGGGATGTTGCCAGGAAATATTGTATCGAGGATTAGGAGCAGACCTTTTCATATCAATCCAAGATGTTCTAGTTTTACAAGGGGTAGAGTAGAATATCTTACGAGAAGAAGTTCTATCAGCGCTCTCATTTCAAGTGAATGTTGTCAAAAATATTACTTGAAACACTTGGATTTCAAATTCACATTGGAGAAAAGGAAGAGATATTTGTCAATGAATAAAAGAATGCAAAATTCATATTTAGTTAGGTTCATGCAATCTACATTTGTCATGTTATGATTATCATATTGGGTCTTTATTTATCTGTAGAAAGGATTTCAAAATGTTTCATTCGATGGGTAATTTTCATCTCTTGAGAATCCAAGAAAATTTAGAAAAGGATCCCACATTTTATTTAGAAGTACATCATAAATGGCAGTTTGGGCCATTATCAGATACTGCAATGTCATGGATGAAATATTTATTTTCAAAGCATGGAGAGTGTATGCCAAATAGAGAGACATTACATATTCCAGATAATTTTTCAAGATGAGAAATCTACAACTTATACAAAGAATATGCAGAAGATTCTGAGGGACATGGTCAATTTATTACATACCAATATTTTGTGAAGGTATGGAAGAAAGAATTCAACAATGCTTGTATACCTAAGAAGACAAGGATGGGGATTTGTAGTACATGTGCTTCTCTTAAATAAAAAAGGGATAAATGTGAAGCATCAGAAAGAGGTAAGCATTCATAACTTTGGCTTTTAAAATTGTATAGTCATCAACTATGAAAACATATTTCTTAATGGCTTTCTTTTATGTTGTGTAGATTCCATTGTCAAAGAACTTCAGGAGCATCACGAAAAACAAAGAAGTGAAAGGAAAAATTTGTACAAGCATCAAAATAAGTGTTATTATAATCCAAATAAATATTTGGGTTTGATATTTGATGGTATGGACCAGAAGAAAACACTTTTACCACATTTTTTTCACACACCCAAAAATTTCTAGGAGGGAAATTTTATTCAGTATCACTTGGTCAGTTGTATGGTCTTCAATGGGAAAATGTTTCCAAGGGTGTACTTCACAGCTCCAAATATTCATAATGATGAAAATTTGTCAATAACCATAATTCATGATGTGCTTTCTCATTGGTCTGGTAATCTTCCTGAAGTCTACAATTGGACGATACTTATCGTGAAAACAAAAATCAGGTTGTTTTTGGATATCTAAACATGCTTGTTGAATTGAGAATTTTTAAGAAGGTAAAGGTTGCTTTCCTTCTTGTTGGGTACACTCATGACCATATTAATCAGATGTTTAGTCGTTTTTCAGTCACATTAAGGAGGAAGGAAGTTGGGAGCTTGCCGTAATTAATTGAATGTATTAAGAAATCACACATGACAGAGCCTACTTTTGATGTGTTGGAAGAAATTGTTGACATGCGAAGGTTTATTTTGGGATCACATGGTGAGGAGAAATGCATTGAACAACTTAATGAAATTAGCTTCCAACATCAATTTCGTATCAAAAAAATTGATGGGAAAATAATAATATAGGGCAATAAGTATTCAACTACTGCAAAATGGGCACCATCATCTGGTTTGGAAATTTTGAAGTTCATTCCAGATAATCCAATATTTGCATCAAAAATATTGTTATTACAATCAGTTGGTGAAGTTCATAATGCACGCAGATAGAATAGAGATATAAATTATTCTGATTGCCTAGAATAAATTAAAAAATGTACTAGATATACATATGAGTACTTTTACATTGCTCATTCAGTTTGGTGGGTGTTGGGCAGAGGATGTCCTGCATAACAGTTTTGGGGATTAGAGCCTATAAATTAGGATAAAAATATGGTAAAGACTCTAAAATATGTGGAGCGCGAAATGCAATAGATTGAGTCAAGGGGTTGTCCACCCAAGAAATAATATAGAATAATAGGAAGTAAGTCGGCTTGCCCATGGTTCGCGGACCATGGGAATGTATAAATAGAGCGAGGCTCTATGGGGAGAAAGTAGTTTTAGAGAAGTACTTTGAATCTAAAATTTAATGGGGTTTTGAGAAGGAAAGTCTCGAAGCGTCTATAAGTCGAGTTAAGGGTGTTGGTAGGTAGATAGAGGCTCTGCAACCGTGTGCACGGAGGCCTAGTAGAGTCCACAACTATGTGCACGGACCCCTGCAGCTGAGTGCACAGGGCGGATCTAGATGTATAGGTGAAAGAATTGAATAAAAATAAGTGGATTCTGAAATTTTGTGTTAAATATGAATTATTGCGGATCTGGCTAATTTGTGGTTAATATAACTATTTGATCTATGCGTGTATGCTTATAGTATGAGTTTATGCAAATATGTATCTTTTCTAAGTGTGCGAACTGGTTATTTCTATTAAATGTTTGCTTAAAGACCATAAAAAGTAGATCTAATCTATAATAGTGCATTAATAAAGTATTAAGCAGCTTCCTGGGTCCGGATTTGTGTGGAGCAGAGTGGCACGAAGACATAGAATGGGGTGCAAACCTTCCAGAACACTTCAAGACATCCCAAGGGTGCGGAAACCTGGTTCCAGCACCCTCCCCTACTACTTTAGGTGAGACCTCATTCCGCGCTTCGTGGGCTATTGTCGAAAGGGCTGGTAGCTGCAGGATTTGTTTGGCTAAATAACTCTTCCAAACCTGGGTCAGGCCCATATAAGCCAACAAATGGTTCCGTTTCCAAGGCTGGGATCTGCCTAAGGGGTGTCTGATGTTGGAACACTAGAATCCTACAAAGAAAGAGCTTGAAGATTGATTGGATTAGAAGCAATACAAGTTTATAGAACACCGACGCACAAGCCAAAGGTTAAGAATGACGAGTGCGATCTAGCTACCGGTATTCAAAGGAATAAGAAGCGAAGATCCACAACAATTTTGGTTTATAGTGGCAGCGGTATGGGAAGTGCATGGAGTTATAGATGACAACATCAAGAAGGATACCTTAGTTAGCGTGTTGTAGGAGCAAGCGCTAACATGGTATATAAAGTACTAAAGTGATAACCCGAATGTGGGAACATCGGAGATCAGGATTGAATTAAAAAAAGAGTTTAGCCAGCCAAAATAAAAAATGCAATCGATCATAGGGTTCAAGGAAATCACGATGATCCCTGGTGAAACTCTATGGGATCTAGATCAGAGATTGAAAAGTACAATCTGTGAGGTGAACATGACGTTGTCAGATGCACAACACTGTGCGTGGTTTGTGGCTCACTAACACCACATCTAAAGACGGTGCTATCATAGTAAAAGATCTCAACCCAAGCCGAAGCATTAGAGATTGCGATGAGGTTGCACGAAACTCCAATAGAGTATCTGGGGTTGGGAGTTCAAAAAATCCATGCGCAAATACAAAAACTGTGTTTGGAAATGTAGAATTTAGAACAAGAATAGGCACCTCATTGAGGAGCTCGGGAAGAGGTATGGTGTATAAAGTGTAGAAACCAGGGTCATGATAAAGATCACTGTCAAGTCTTTGCGAACTATGTGGCAACAGGGGGACCAACGTCGTTGCGACCAGAGGCACAGGCAGGGCCAAGTGTGGCGCCCACACTCTGGTGCTCGATATGTCAAGAGGGAGGAAAGCGTGTCACAAACAACTGTCATATATTATAGAACATGAGACAACCCGCCCCAGCAGTTATTTTGTAACTTTTGCAGATCGATGGGCCATAAGGAACGAGACTGTCATAGTTATCAATTATTGATGGACCAGTCACCTACTTATAGAATGCAGACTGAAGTGCGAGGTCAGGATCCAGCCGCGACGATAGCACATGGTGGACTCTAGGGGCGTGGACAAGGACAAGGAGGAATGGGGCCAGGGAGGGGTTGCGGGTAGCTCATATGTTACAACTGCGGAGGACCAGGTCACTACGCACGCGACTGTACCAATCTTACCAGAATATCGTGCCCTTACTGCGAATAATTAGATTAATAACTAATAGATTGCCCCACACTGATTTTTGCCAGACCCTGAGTGATGGAGTAGTAGAACACGGGTGGGACTATTGCAAATCGATTCCAAACACCAAAACTCCAAAGGCTAGAGTTAGACAATTGCAGGTTCATTATTTCTAGATATGTTTGGAACTTCTTTATCTGAATTAGAACTTTTAGATACATGATCTTGCTTAACTCCACCACTCCACTTGTGCCTTGATTGTTGTTTTTCCCCTAATAGGTTTCCAAGGGTCATATCACTTGTAGATCTATTTGGATTCTCTGCTTGGTTTTTTTTTTCTTCCTCCTTTTCTTCTTCCTCCTCGTGAGAGCCTTATGTTTTTTTCTGTCTCTTAATGTTGTCAAGTTTCATCCATTTCTTCATCCTCCTCATCTGACGATGGGGATTCTAGAAATTTCCATCCTTTTGGTTTTTTCGATTTCTTTTTTGTTTTTTCTTTGCTTGTTTACATGTGTTTTGCAAGTGTCATGGTTGGTGAAAAACCCTCCATCTAAATGCAGTGTAGCCACTATGTCCACTTGAAATCTTTGTGTCAGATGAACACAATCGAGAAGGCCTTTTCTTAAGTCCATCTCCACATTTTTTTTTTCTTTGCTTGTTTACATGTGTTTTGCAAGTGTCATGGTTGGTGACAAACCCTCCATCTAAATGCAGTGTATCCACTATGTCCACTTGAAATCTTTGTGTCAGATGAACACAATCAAGAAGGCCTTTTCTTAAGTCCATCTCCACACAAATACGAGGAAATGCCAAGATCCATTTTTCCATTCTTTCTGAATCCAACTTTAGAAACCTTCCCAAAGAGTTTCGATGCCTTCTAAGACCAATGGTGCAAAAAATGTAGTGAGAGGTTGTGAAGCCTTACCCACACTGACATTTTTGACCACCATTGAGTTTGCATCAAAACTAGGGAACCATGGGGTTATGAAGGGCCCTGTTGTTCCCCAAACAAACTGAACCACAAAAAACCTTTTGCACACATATAAATATCGCAGTATGTGGTCCAGTTGAGATAGATCTACTCACTTAGATCTTCATATTTGGGTTAGAAACCATTAAAACGAAAAATTGATAGCTTTTGCTTTTAAACTATCAAAGAGACCACTTACTTCTGAGAATTCTATGGACAGATCTGGAGCTTGATCCATCTTTTCTACTATGTACGGACCTATAATTATTAGATTTAGGGTTTGTTTATCCTCATTACCAGCTTTCCCTCTTAATACATCCTTAAAAAAGACATGACACTTATAATTCGGTATTGATTTGGTTGAAGTGATTTTTCATAGGGCTCCTCCTTTTAGTGGTAGATTTTAGATAATGGTAAAGTTCCTTTGAATACCATAGCCTTTCAAAGGGATCTCTTCTTGTAACACTTTCTTGGAAAAAAATTAAAATTTGTAATGAAGTAGAAATACTCGTGATTTTTTTGGGCATTTTGCTTCAGATCTCCGTACTCCGTACCTATAACATAACATTATCGATTTCCAGAAATAGTTTTGATAAAAATCTTATACAAATCCTTTGAATCTAAATTTGCCCCTCTGCGACTCCCTCTGGAATTTTGCTGTTTAAAACCGTCCTCTTGAAAATATTGAAAATAAACTTCAATAGATACCAGATAAAAAAAAGAAAAAATCGGTAATCAATGCAAAATATTTGTCTGCAAAACTCTATGACGATTTCTCTAACCCTGAGGGACAATAAACTTCAATAGATACCACATAAAGAAAGAAAAAATCGGTAATCAATGCAAAATATTTGTCTGCAAAACTCTATGATGACTTCTCTAACCCTGAAGGGACAATGTTGTTGTTTCCATCAGCTGTTGTCACAGAACAAATTGTCGAGGGCTCAATTCGCTGACACCTCAATGGCAGAATCGACCCATTTAATCCGATCAGAGATTTCTCGGCTAAAAACTTCGACTGACGAATCACTGCATGCAGCAGAGCCGCCCTGGTTTCCATCTTCTTAGAAACCCCAATGGGTTTTCGATAATTCCTTCCTGCAATGCCAACCATTTATTTGCGAACAACGTAGATGTTCTGTATTTACTTGGGGATAATTGGGGAGCGTTCTTTGTTACAGAAGTATGGGAATAAGATGGGAAACACCAACAACATACCTTAGTTTTTAAAATCTCATGTTTTGAAATTCGAGGGATAATATGAGAGAAAGGATGATCGTTTCGGATTTGAGGGATAACATGAGAGGAGAGGATGATGGTTTCATAATTATATTTTCGAATTTTTTTTGTTTGTTTAATATGGTAAAGATGTTGTAATGATTATAATTTGATTTACTTAAAATAAAAATAAAATTTATAAAATTAATAATATAATTAATTAGTCTAATTTTTCTAAATTTTGATTTATCAAACACTTGGGATTAAATTATTTGAGATACAAACTTCTTTTAGAGTGAAATGAGATTTGATCCCTTTAGATTTAAAATAGATCTAGGTTGCTTATATATATACAAAATTTCTGTATATATTTAATAAATGATATTTTAGAATTTTACAAAGAAGAAAATTAATATTAAGAGAAGATGGTCATTGTGGTTTTAATTAAATTGGGCTTATTATGGTTGTATTATACTTATTCACTTAAATTATGCTTATAACTTTGGTGAAAATTACAACAAATTAGATCCACACCTAAGATCATCATAACTTATTTCATCCAATAATGGGTTTACATTCCATTCAACTAGAGTCTTAGAACATCCCAATAATACTTATACTTAGCCAATATTATAACTTAACCAACACAAAGCAATGGAAGGAATGTAACATCTACGGAACTAAGGAAACCACAATACACAAGTGTAGGTGACACTTAAGGAAAATGCCTTAACTTTATTTAGAAGAAGAATGTTACAATGTACAACGAAGGAGTACAACTAATTACCCATGGCTCATTTATACACTACAATTACACAAGTCACAAGTGCCTACAAGAACTGTAAACCAACCCCTTAAGTAATTATAGGCCTACCTCTTACTAGTTTTCTTTTATTCTTATTCTTCTCACTCAACCAATTCAATGTGCCCTAATATGCCTAACCTTAAACGTGGCACAATTGTATAGCTCCTTACTCTCCTTGAATGATTTATTGCTTATGTCGTAGCACTTTGAGGTGTCCTCTTTCTATATGAGGCTTGATGTGCACTTGCAAGCCCCCTCACTCTATGATGGATCCAAGTCTCATTTATCATTTTGTTTCACTTTTATGACTTGTTACCAATCATCCCCTAAGTAATTCCAAAAAAGCTCAAGTTGTCCCAAGTTGTTCTAAGTCTTCCCAGGTCATCCCAAGCCCCCTAGTCGATCTATTGAATTGATTTGTCCATTTGATCACACCCAACTATGCCCAAGTGCATATAGTTTTGTATAATTTTATCTAAAAGAAACTTCAATGATTAATGGATGATTCATCCCTTGGGTTTGCATATTCATATTGTGCATCCAAGGCATCTAAATTCATATAAAGGAAACATTTGATGGTTCACGACTTTCTCCATTGATCGATTAGGCAACGTTTGGTGTTGTAACCTTCTATAGAAAACATCCATGTCCACATAACTAGTGTATAGGCTACTACCATCCATAAGAAGACACCTAAAAAACCTCCCCAACTAAACTCATTGTTGTCTCAATAATGTCCAACCAATGTGTTGGTTGTGGAGCCTAATGATCTTCCTAATTCATAGGTCTTGTTTTTAATTGTGTTTGGACCATATTTCCTGACCTGGGGTGTAAGGTGGATTTATCCCCTACTATTGCCACTAGGGGGACCAAGGAGGGTGGTGAAAATGCTTTGGAGCCTCCGTAGTGGGGGTTTTGGGGAAGTTACCCAAAGAGATATTTTTGAAAAATCTTCCTTGTAAAATATTGTACTTTCGTAGTAAATCTAGAAAATCCATCATCAGGTCATACATCTTATGGTAAATGTTATGCTAGGGTTTAGTTCCCTAAAAGGAAACCATTTTTTATGAGGAAATTGTATTGCGGTTGTGTATTATTGAGATAACATTGTAATTAAGAGAGAGGAGACTGTGAGAGAGAGAGAAGAGAAGGTTGCATCATATGTGCTTCATGTTTTAATGTCTTCATTTTGCTAGATAGAATAAATGGAAGAACTAGTTATTTCTCTATGAAAGGCTTCCCAAATCGAGTGAACCATGTATATTGGTGTCTCCTTTGTATTCTTTCACTCTCGTTTTATTTCAACATTCATTTTTAAATTATTATTTTTTATTTTATTCTCAAGAAATAGTATTAGGACAACATTGGTGTGCTCTACTCTATAGAACCCTAGCCACCCTGCAATCTCTAGTGAATTTTGTGTTGATACTCTATGGAAAAAGGACTAGAGGGGACTCCTCCCCCTCCCAACGAGGATGAGGCAGTGTTCCAAGAAATGATTTCCTCTCTAAAGAAGAAACAACAGACAAATCCCCAATCTTGCTTCGTGAAAAACTTAGAGATTAGACCTTTTATAACACTTCCTACTGGTTCCCACCGTACCTCATTGGAATTCATGGAACATGCTCTTGTAGATATGTTCATTGGGATGTGGAATCCTCCCAGATCTATGGAGCAATGGATTGACAAAACCTGGAAATCCATGATGAAAGGTAAAATAAGTCTCTACGCCTGTGGTAATGGATTCTTTGCCTTCCTGTTTGAACTCAAATATGATAGAGATGTAATTTTCCTCAATGGTCCTTACTTTTTTAGGGCTCGGGGAATGTATCTAAACTCTTGGTCAATAGACCTTGATCTAGATGAAGACATACCTAATGCAGTCCATGTATGGGAAAAAATAATGAGGTTTCCATTATCTTGCT
Organism: Pinus taeda; assembly: GCA_000404065.3. NCBI lineage: Eukaryota > Viridiplantae > Streptophyta > Pinopsida > Pinales > Pinaceae > Pinus > Pinus taeda. The sequence continues at coordinate 229,922 of APFE030564213.1, read as the reverse complement.
AAAGTGATGATTGTCTGAGGACCATTGGAAATGTGATAGGAAGATATTTGGAAAGAGCTAAACCAAAGGGGTATAAGTTCGCTTGTTCCAAAATCTGTGTAAAATTAGTCTGGGAGAAAGGGATTTTATTGGAAATTAATCTTCCCCAATGGGAATGGATTCACTTCAAGATATTATATTATGAATATTTTCCCTTGAAATGCAATATATGTCACGAATATAGACATAACAATGTAAACTTTGAAACGAGAACTAATATTGTTACTTGTTTTGTAGAGATAGAAAAAAAGTGATCCGATTTTGAAAAGGGGTGATGTAGAACACACATTTTTTTTTAGAGCATAGTTTTTAGCATTTGAAATTTTTTTATATACATTACATTTTAGAATGGTAGTGATTTTCATGCTGGTTTTAAAAAGTGGTGATTCTGCATCAGGCCCTTTTTTTGAAAGACATATTTTTTGAATTTAAATTTGCTAATGTATGAAATGTAAATAATTATTTTCTAAATTTAACAATTTTTGAAGTAGTCATCTTTTTCATATTTTTTTGTTTTTTTTTTTTTTTGTAGTGAGGTTTTTAATGTTTTACATATTTAAAGAAGAAGGTCAATATTTTGAATTTTCAATATTCTACATATCTATACATTGTTCATTAATTTTTCAATGCATATGAAATAATTGTCTCTAAAAAACAACAATTTTGAACAATTGACATAAAAATAACCATTTTCAACATAAATATAACTAAAAAACTACACATTTTGATAGTTTTTTGTAATTTTTTGCTAGAAATGATATGTCAAAATCACAATTTTTATAGAAAATTTTTAACTAAAAATGGTTAAATAATAGTTTTTTTATGAATTTCATATCAAAAAAATAATAATAACCACTATTTTTTTTTCAAAAATAATGATTAACATAAACATTAATGCAAAATTCACATAATACAAATATTGAACACATAACAACATTAATTGAGTGCTTATTCTTCTCAAAAAATGTCAAAGACAAAACATTACAAGTATAATTAATTAATAGTTAAAAAAATGAGCTTGATTTCCAAGCATAACTTAAATTTCATCGACAATATCACATAATCCAAACTCTTCATTCTCTAGAGTTTCAACATTGTCTTCTTCCATAATATTTTCTACTTCATTTTGTTTATTTTCCTCTTCTAATGGATCTTTGATGTCTATGAATCTCCCAATGTATGCCTTTCCAATCATTCCATGTAATGGTGGTTGGGGTTCCTTTGCTATTTTTGCCACACGTGATTCACTAAAGTCCCCTTTCTTCAACCCAATTTCTTGCATTGCATTTGGAAGAAATTGAAGAGCATTAATTCTTTGTTGAATAAAATTGCACTATATTGGATCTTTTTCAATGGCAATGCAATTTCTTCCTTTTTGAAGTCAACATGCTAGTGTTGTACCTAATTATCAAGCACAAAAAATAATGAAGTAAATTAGTACAATGACATATAAATTAAGAAATAAGATATTGAAATTCAATTCCATATAATAAAACTTACCTGAGCCAAAAAAATAAATCCAGAACCCAATCTTCTTCATTTGAACATATGTCTATAAGATAGTTAATCAATAACTGTGGTTTTTGATAAATGTTAACTATCTCTCATTTTGCTTCTTTGTCTTCATATGTTAGTTTTCTCACAACAACACCATAAGTCAGTACTTGGCTATGAATCTTTCCATCTACCTGATTAAAAATCATAGACATATAACTATCATCTTTTGCCCAACTATCAATACGGATGAACTCACAATCATTTATAAATGGTTGATCCTCACGGTTAAGAAGATTTAACTTTTGCCTGTAACATGAAATAGTAAAAATTCAATTAACTTGTACATATATGAATTTTTTAACATTAATCAAATATACATTTTAAATGTCTTACCATGTAAGCTACATCCTTGAGTTTGTTTTCCCCTTGAAGCTTGACAATAACATTGCCAATTGTGTGTTTGAATGAAATTTCACAAATCTCCATAATGGTGATGATGTGACTTCTACAAATCTCGCAACCACTTTACTAAGAGCTTGATAAGTATAAGGGTCACTATCATAGTCAATGTTTGGAATATTGAAACCATGGGGAATATCTACAATAACTAAGGCATAATCCCTTTTAGGTATGAGTTTAGCAATGTCTTCACAATTGCCTTGTATTACTTGATATTGAATAGTGTCAAGCCCATTCCAAATGTAATGAATAAGAGTTGGATCAAGTTCAACATTCTTAAAATGTTGCTTCTTCAGTCTTTCAATCTTAATTTTTTCAATAAAGGTTCTGAAACTATCTCGTGCTCCATTTACATACTTCCTCATCTTTAATAAAATAAACAAATATATGTGTAAGTTATAAAATAAAAATAGTATACAGATGAATAAAAATGAATTTATAAATCAAAATACCTTTTAAATGCAAGATAAAAAAGAAAAATTTAATGTTGATGTAGAACTTGAATCTGGATAGTTGCGTACAACATCATCCCAACTCTCTTCATTCAACAATTTATCCATTTGTTCTTGAATTTTCATATAAACTTTGTGACTACATATATAAAGTAAAAAAGTAAATATAATGATATGTATAACAAATACTACCAATAACAATATGTTATATTTAAAGGAAAATTATAATCTAGAAATAAGTAAAAATAATTCAACAAACTTACTTTTGAAATTCCTTAGACATTTCCTCCAATGATAACTTGACCTTACACGAGATAATATTTCTTTGATAATTTTTTCATCCTCCACTCCTTGCAATGCTCTCCAAGGTGTGATATTCATATATTCCGGAAGCTGCTTCATTTCAGGACCTAATTTATTGTTGCTACATATCAAAGGTTTAGACCTTTTGACCTTTTGGTTTTTAATGCCAATGTTCCCCCACATGCTAAAAATCTCATAATCAATTCCCATATCCCTCTAGTTCTAAATGCCAACTGGAAAATGTTATCAATACTTATGAATAAATCAGTATTTACTCTGCCACCTTTTGAATTTATTTTCTCTTCAATTTGATAGTCTATTTCCATACAACATTCCTTTTGAAAATCTATAGTAACATTTAGGTTATCCCCACCACACTTTTCTTCAAATTCACTATGAATAAATCTAACCCTTTGGATGAAAGTCATAAACACATTTTTCTTCAAATTCACTATGAATAAATCTAACCCTTTGGATGAAAGTCATAGACATCCTATATTTATTATCTGAATTATGATCCCATTCCACTAGCTTTTCTTCTGTATCTGATAAACTAGCATAAATGATACATTTCATTGTGTCAAAACGTGGGTTATTAGGATATTCCTCCATCAAATTTTTTTGAGCTTCTACAGAATGGTTCCCCCCCAAGAACATAATAATTATATTCAAAACATTTTGACTTATCAAATGCTTCTTTGTTGGGAACTTGAACTGGATAAAAAAAGAAGCACATAATTAATCTAATGAGCATATGGATTGTACCTCATCAATGTCTTCAAGTTGTGAACATGCAGATGGTGTGGCTTTTTGATTTGATATTTACATTGTCCTTCACTTTCTTTATAGATTTGTCTAACATTAAGCTGAAATGTACAGCCACCCTCAATTAAGTTTCTCTTTGTCAAGTTCTGTCGAATGGCATTTTGTTTTGTTTTAATAATGTCATCCTCTAAATCAGCTCCTGGTGTAATGAATTCTCTGCTTTCTTTTGAAGTTTCACTAGGTTCTTGACTATTGGTAATGACTACTTCAGAATGTTCAACTTAACTTCTCTTCCTCATAACATTCTCATCATTAACTAGAACATATTTATTCTTGGGCATTGTTACTTTTCGTCTTTTACGACTTTTATCCTTTCTAACATCAGTTCCAATGTCATCCTTAGTAATGACAACATATTCTTAGTGCCAGTTTCAACTTCCTCAACTTCAAAAGTAACCTGTCTACCTTTGCTAGATTTGTCCACTAGAGGCATTTTTTTCTGATCCCTTGGATGTAGTTTTGTAGCATCATGAATTACTACATTTTGCTTGTTTACCCTATCTTCTTCAGACACTAAGTAGAAATTGCAGAGAACTTTCATAATATCATGCTCTATGAATTGAATGCCTCCCAACATAACTGAACAACTTTCAACAAAATTCTGCCAAACAAAATATCATATGTCAATAAAAACAAAGTTATAAAAATATAGTGAGATAGTTACAAGAATGCAAAACACATACACATAACAATACTTACAATATTTTTTGTCATCTTATTTACGATTTGTTTACACAAGTTTGTAGATACCTCTCTTGTGTCATAAAATGAATATGATAACTGGTTTTTAATCCTTTCATCTGACTTGGGTGATTTTGTAAGTATTTAAACAACTTCACTATCTGATACTGAAAACAAGTCTATGACCTTTCCCAATAGCTCATAAATTCCATTATCGTTAGGTATATCAACATATAGATATATATGCACATCTTGGATTTCTCTTTCTTTCACATATCACACATTTGATGGAAGTTTCACTTCTTTTGATTTCTTCCAATATGAAATCATCTTCTTCTCGTTTGAGGCACTTGAAAATTTTGTAGCCATCAGCTTAGGTGGGGTTCATTCAACAATGTTTTTTAAAAATCTACCTTTATGAGTCTTTGGTCTCGAAAGATTCACAAAAATCTTCTTTGATGCCATTTTCCTGAAAAAATAATAACTTAAATTAACAAAGAAAACTATAAATGATAATTAATTTCATAAAATGTAACAATTTAAAAAAAAAAAATTAAAAAATACATTGCCCTGCCACCCCACCCTGGAAATCGGTCGGCCAACCGAGCTGGCAGTTTGTCTCAACCTCCCTACCCCACCCTAGTGACGCAATAACTGCCCCGCCTCCCAACCCTAGCAACACCCGACCTCGATGGCTCATCGGCCTGCCACCCAGGCTGATTATTGGGCCAATGGGTTAGGTGGGGGTTGTTGCTCGACCCCCCACCCCACCTTGGCAGCCCAACGATTGGCTGACCGTTGGGCCGCCGGGGTGGGGTGGGGGACTAGAGGCCAGCCCTCGTCCCACCCTAGTGGCCCAATGACCCACCAGGGTGGTGGGTTGTTGGGCTGTGGTAGCCCAGTGGAGCCTGGCTGCCAGTGCTCTGCCCCACCCCAGTGGCCCAACGAAATCGACTCGCCATCCCAACGGGCCGATGGAGCTTAGCCGCCAATGCTTCGCCCCACCTCGGCAGCCCAACGGCTCACCAGGGTCGTCCGATGTGGGGCAGGGTGCCGAGTAGCTAGCCCCACCACCCTTAACCCATGGGTCCGTTTGGCCGCCAGGAGCCTAATCGAGCCCACCATGCCCACTGCGGACATAGTGGGTAAATTTGTCCTAAAAAAATTTAATTTATAAAAAAAAAAAAATTAAACTTCATTAAACATTTTTAATCTTAAAATTTGCAAAGAAGAAAAATTAACTAACCTTTCAAATGCGATAATCCTCTGTTGAATATGTTATTCATAGCAATGTAGTTGATCCACAAATTCACTCCAAGTCTTTTAAGGAACCTTGGAACACCTTGATGCGATGTGAGTAATAGTGATAATGAAATTTATTATATAGCTGAAATTATGTAATTGTTTTACCGTACAGTTAATGTGGGATTATTTTTTTTTTTTTTTTTTTTAAATTTTAACATGTTAATTTTGTTATCGCGATGTAGGAAACTATGATAAAGCGAATATTACGGAATTTTTTTACAACAACGTGAATGTGGAATTAATTTTTCTTAGAAGGTATAATAAAAATTAAAAAAACATTCAACTGTCTAGTAAATTTTATATAGTTTAAGTATTAAATTAATTTTGGTAAAAGATTTAGTTCACAATTTTAAATTTAAAGATTTATTTCAAAAAAAAAAATTTAGTTACAATTTTTCAATAAATTGTAGAAGAAAATAGTGGAGGGAAATTTTCATTCTTTAGGGTATATAGTATCATTATGAGAGTCTGCATTTGTATCATTCAAACTCTTCTATTTGAAAGGGATGGATTCTTCTGATAGTGAAGCTTTGCTTTGTGAAGCATCAACATCTTCGTCGCATAACAACTCTATTCATATTGATGGATATAACAAAAATTCTTCCACTATGAATAGAGAGTTAATTCTTCCACTTAGTCCTAATCCTAAGGACTATGAGAGCATCGTTGATGAAAGTCGGGATGAAGAATTTCAAATAAATAAAGAGTCACGGTTTCCGCTTAGTCATAATCCTAAGGATTATAAGAGCAACAGTGATGAAGCTAATGATGAAGAATTTCAAAAGAATGGAGTGGCATGATGTCCACTTAGTCCTAATCTGATGGACTATGAGAGCAGTAGTGATGAAGAGTGTGATGACAAATTTCAAAAGAATGGAGTGTCACGGTGTCCACTTAGTCCTAATCCTATGGACTATGAGAGTAGTAGTGATGGAGAGCATGATGACGAATTTCAAAAGAATGAAGTGTCACAATTTCCACTTAGTCCTAATCCTATGGACTATGAGAGTAGTAATGATGAAGAGTGTGATGACGAATTTCAAAATAATGGAGTGTCACGGTGTCCACTTAGTCCTAATCCTATGGATTATGAGAGTAGCAGTGATAGAGAGCATGCTGATGAATTTAAAAAGAATGGAGTGTCACTATGTCCACTTAGTCCTAATCATATGGACTATGAGAGAAACAATGATGAAGAATTTTCAATTGAATAGAGTGTCACAGTGTCCACTTAGTCCTAATCTTATGGACTATGAAAACAATAGTGATGAAGAACATGATGAAAATTTTCAAAAGAATGAAGTTTCATGGTGTCCACTTAGTCCTAATCCTATGGACTATTAGAGCAGCAGCGATGAAGAGCATGATGAAGAATTTCAAATGAATAGAGTGTCACAGTGTCCACTTAGTCCTAATCCTATGGACTATGAAACTAGCAGTGATGAAGAACATGAAGAACATGATGAATAATTTCAAATGAATAGATTGTCACAGTTTCCACTTAGTCCTAATCCTAAGGACTATGAGAGCAATAGTGACGAAGGTCCTGAGGAAGCACTTAGTCCTAATCCTAAGGACTATGAGAGTAGCATTGACAAAGGAAAGGATGCACAATTTTCAGTAAGTAAACTGTCACATTTTCGATGTAGTCCTAATTCTATGGACTATCAGAGCAGCACTGACAATGCACATGAGGAAGAATATCCAATAAACATCGAGTCAAATTTTCCATTTAGTCCTAATTCTAAGGACAATGACAGTAGCATTGAATAAGGGGAACATGAAGGATATCCTCCAAGTCAATATTTCAAAAGCACAACTGATCATAGTGAGGATAACATTCCTCAGAATGATGATGAAAATGCTTATACAAAGGATGATCCAATGATGGGGATGTTGCCAGGAAATATTGTATCGAGGATTAGGAGTAGACCTTTTCGTATCAATCCAAGATGTTCTAGTTATACAAGGGGTAGAGTAGAATATCTAATGAGAAGAAGTTCTATCAGCGCTCTCATTTCAAGTGAATGTTGTCAAAAATATTACTTGAAACATATGGATTTCAAATTCACATTAGAGAAAAGGAAGAGATATTTGTCAATGAATAAAAGAATGCAAAATTCATATTTAGTTAGGTGCATGCAATCTACATTTGTCACGTTATGATTATCATATTGGGTCTTTATTTATCTGTAGAAAGGATTTCAAAATGTTTCATTCGATGGGTAATTTTCGTCTCTTGAGAATCCAAGAAAATTTGGAAAAGGATCCCACATTTTATTCAGAAGTACATCATAAATGGCAATTTGGGCCATTATCAGATACTGCAATGTCATGGATGAAATATTTCTTTTCAAATCATGGAGAGTGTATGCCAAATAGAGAGACATTACATATTCTAGATAATTTTTCAAGATGAGAAATCTACAACTTATATAAAGAATATGCAGAAGATTCTGAGGGACATGGTCAATTTATTACATATCAATATTTTGTGAAGGTATGGAAGAAAGAATTCAACAATGCCTATATACCTAAGAGGACAAGGATGGGGATTTGTAGTACATGTGCTTCTTTTAAATCAAAAAGGGATAAATGTGAAGGGTCGGAAAGAGGTAAGCATTCATAACTTTGACTTTTAAAATTGTATAGTCATCAACTATGAAAACATATTTCTTAATGGCTTTCTTTTATGTTGTGTAGATTCCTTTGTCAAAGAACTTCAGGAGCATCACGAAAAACAAAGAAGTGAAAGGAAAAATTTGTACAAGCATCAAAACAAGTGTTATTATAATCCAAATCAATATTTGGGTTTGATAATTGATGATATGGACCAGAAGAAAACACTTTTATCACATTTTGTTCGCACACCCAAAAATTTCTAGGAGGGAAATTTTATTCAGTATCACTTGGTCGGTTGTATGGTCTTCAATGGGAAAATGTTTCCAAGGGTGTACTTCATAGCTCCAAATATTCATAATGATGCAAATCTGACAATAACCATAATTCATGATGTGCTTTCTCGTTGGTCTGGTAATCTTCCTGAAGTTTGTATCTACAATTGGACAATACTTGTCGTGGAAACAAAAATCAAATTGTTTTTGGATATCTAAACATGCTTGTTGAATTGAGAATTTTTAAGAAGGTAAACGTTGCTTTCCTTCTTGTTGGGTACACTCATGACCATATTAATCAGATGTTCAGTCATTTTTCAGTCACATTGAGGAGGAAGGAAGTTGGGAGCTTGCCATCATTAATTGAATGTATTAAGAAATCACACATGACAGAGCCTACTTTTGATGTGTTGGAAGAAACTGTTGACATGCGAAGGTTTATTCTGGGATCGCATGGTGAGGAGAAATGCATTGAACAACTTAATGACATTAGCTTCCAACATCAATTTCGTATCAAAAAACTTGATGGGAAAATAATAATATAAGGAAATAAGTATTCAACTACTGCAAAATGGCCACCGTCATCAGGTTTGAAATTTTTGAAGTTCATTCCAGATCATCCAATATTTGCATCAAAAATATTGTTATTACAATCAATTGGTGAAGTTCATAATGCACGCAAATAGAATAGAGATATAAATTATTCTGATTGCCTAGAATAAATTAAAAAATGTACTAGACATACATATGGGTACTTTGACATTGCTCATTCAGTTTGGTGGGTGTTGGGTAGCGGAGGTCCCGCATAACAGTTTTGGGGCTTAGAGCCTATAAATTAGGATAAAAATATGGTAAAGACTCCGAAATATGTGGAGCGCGAAATGCGATAAATCGAGTCAAGGGGTTGTCCAACCAAGAAATAATATAGAATAATAGGAAGTAAGTCGGCTTGCCCATGGTTCGCGGACCATGGGAATGTATAAATAGAGCGAGGCTCTATGGGGAGAAAGTAGTTTTAGAGAAGTACTTTGAATCTGAAATGTAATGGGTTTTTGAGAAGGAAAGTCTCAAAGCATCTGTAAGTCGAGTTAAGGGTGTTGGTAGGTAGATAGAGGCTCTACAGTTGTGTGCACAGAGGCCTAGTAGAGTTTGCAGCTGTGTGCACGGACCCATGCAGCTAAGTGCACAAGGCAGATCTAGATGTATGCGTGAAAGAATTGAATAAAGATAAGTGGATTCTGAAATTCTGTGTTAAATATGAATTATTGCGGATCTGGCTAATTTGTGGTTAATATAACTATTTGATCTATGCGTGTATGCTTATCGTATGAGTTTATGCAAATCTGTATCTTTTCTAAGTGCGAGAACTGGTTATTTCTATTAAATGTTTCCTTAAAGACCATAAAAAGTAGATCTAATCTATAATAGTGCATTAATAAAGTATTAAGGAGCTTCCTGGGTCCAGATTTGTGTGGAGCAGAGTGGCATGAAGCCATAGAATGGGGTGTAAACCTTACAGAACACTTCAAGACATCCCAAGGGTGCAGAAACCTAGTTCCAGCACCCTCCCCTACTACCTTGAGTGAGACCTCATTCCGCGCTTCGTGGGTTATTGCCGAAAGGGCCAGTAGCTATGGGATTTGTTTAGCTAAATAACTCTTCTAAACCTGGGTCAGGCCCATATAAGCCAACAAATGGTTCTGTTGCCGGGACTGGGATCTGCCTAAGGGGTGTCTGATGTCGGAACACTAGAATCCTACAAGGAAAAATCTTGAAGATTGATTGGATTAGAAGCAATACGAGTTTATAGAACACCGACGCGCAAGCCAAAGGTTAAGAATGACGAGTGCGATCCAGCTACCGGTATTCAAAGGAATAAGAAGTGAAGATCCAGAACAATTTTGGTTCGTAGTAGCGGCGGTATGGGAAGTGCATGGAGTTACAGATGACAACATCAAGAAGGCTACCTTAGTTAGCGTGTTGCAGGACCAAGCGCTAACGTGGTACATAAAGTACTCAAGCGATAACCCGAATGTGGGAACATAGGAGATCATGACTAAATTAAAAAAAGAGTTTAGCCAGCCAAAATAAAAATTGAAATCGATCATAGGTTCAAGGAAATTGCGATGATGCCTGGTGAAACTCTGTGGGATCTAGATCAAAGATTGAAAAGTACAATCTGTGAGGTGAACAGGACGTTGTCATATGCACAACACTATGCGTGGTTTGTGGCTCACTAACACCACATCTAAAGACGGTGCTATCACAGTAAAAGATCTCAACCCAAGCCGAAGCATTAGAGACTGCGATGAGGTTGCATGAAACTCCAATACAGTATCCGAGTTTGGGAGTTCAACAAATCCATGCGAAAATACAAAACTTGTGTTTGGAAATGCAGAAGTTAAAACAAGAATAGGCACCCCGCTGAGGAGCTCGGGAGGAAGTATGGTGTATAAACTGTAGAAGCCAGGGTCATGATAAAGATATATGTCCAGTCTTTGCGGACTATGTGGCAGCAGGGGGACCAACGTCGTTGCGACCAGAGGCGCAGGCAGGGCCAAGTGTGGCGCCTGCACTCTGATGCTCGATATGTCAAGAGGGAGGAAAGCATATCACAAACAACTATCATATATTACAGAAAATGAAACAACCCCCCCCCCTAGCGGCTATTTTGCAACTTTTACAGATCGGTGGGCCATAAGGAACGAGACTGCCGTAGTTATATTTATTGATGGACCAGCCACCTACTTACAGAATGTAGACTGAAGTGCAAGGTCAGGATCCAACCACAATGATAGCACGTAGTGGATTCCAGGGGCGTGGACAAGGACGAGGAGGAATGGGGCCAGGAAGGGGTCACGAGTAGCTCATCTGTTACAACTGCGGAGGACTAGGTCACTACGAATGAGACTATACCAATCTTACCAGAATATCGTGCCCTTACTGTGAATAATTCGATTAAGAACTAATAGATTGCCCCACACTGATAGCACAGATTCATGAGAAAAAGGAAGCCTAACCTACGACGACACAGAATGTCCAGATGATGAGGTCTGAACCACACGAGGAAGATCCCAACATAAATATGGTGCTCAGAAGTAGCATGTTCATAGGAAAGGATAAGGGGAAACCAACCAAGGAGGACATAGGAGTCCACAAGGAGACAGGTCTGGAAGCTAGGGAAAGATTCGTGGAGGTCTCTACCCCAGGTAGTTGGGATCAATCCAAGCTGGAAAGGGATCCCTCGATGCTGACTACCTTTTTCAAGACATGCGTGAAATTGCTTCGTCACAATAGAGCAGTTAATGGCTTATAAGAATTGATAAATAGGTGCACGGGGTCAAGTGAACCTTGCGTGATCCGAAAATTTGGAAAACATGCATTACAGAATGGGTGGGAAATGTGGTTAATAACATAGATTAGTGACTATGAGATGGATCAAATCATTCTAGACCTGGGCTTATATGCAAATGTACTACCTAGACAGACGCAGGAGCACATGGAAAAGCCCACACTGTAATGGTCTCCTATTCAATTGAGGATGGCGAATGAACATAAGATCTTTCCCATGGGAAGTCTGCAAGGGATTACGGTAGATATAGAAGGCACGAGCACTCGAACAGAATTTGAGGTAATTGAAATTATGGATGAAAGTAGCCCTTAGCATGCGTTATTAGGAATAGACTGGACCACTCACTTGAATGGAGTTAATTACTTTAAAGAAGATAAAAATGATCTTTGAGAAGAATTTGCTCTGCGTAGTCATTTCATTAGACCTGGCTGAAGGACCGTGTTACACTGAACCTGTGCGCAATGAAAGAAGTGGTGTTGAATTAGATTGTATTTACAAAATCACTGCACGACATCAAGTGGGGGACAATCCGACGGCGAGAGGAAGAATATCATGGGAGCATGCAGACTCCTGCACCAAATATTTAGATGAAGAAGATGAGTGATGGCATAACTAGCTGAATGGGGTAACCATGTTAAACTGCAATATGGTGACTAAATCGCTGTGTTACGTTAAAGCTCAGGATCGTGAAATACCGATATATGATGGGCTAACAGTAGTAGATGAATTCTTGATCAAATTTGAAAGCATAGTACCAGAGAACCAGCGGTTGGATGCGTTGAAATGGGCATTGCACATGACGCCTATGCGTTGGTGGGGCACACATGAAGGAACCTTTGAAAATTGGTGCAACCATAGGTGCATGATGCAGATAATATTTGGAAGGCTGGAACTATGCATAACGGAGAAATACGATGGAAATGATGATCCACGCATGCACCTGACCAGATGGGCCCAAGATTATGGAGAGGAGCCTCAACAGGTGTGGGTACACTTATTTTATCATACCCTGGATATCATCCCAAGGAATTGGTATACTGAAACAGAGCTCTGACATGGCATAGGTGAATGGGATATCTTGTGTGAAGAGTTTCTGTTAACTTTCCTCTTTGAGGATCAATAGATGGATACCGTGGATGACGCATTGTAGGTGGTAAATGCCACTATTTTCAAAATACCATTGGAAATAGAAGAAATCATGTAGCCATACTAGTCGCGACAGTTGAGCCAGGCTTTGGAATGTTATAATGTGTAGGTAGAAGATGATGAGGACGACCCTAGAAACATAGATATTCCAGAAACAGAGGGGAATCAGAGGTGCACGAACCAGCAATAGAGGATCCAGACATCATTGCACCACTGAAAACGAAACAAGTAAACATCGGAACAGAGGAAGAGCCGAAGTATGCAATGCTGGGAGACTATTGGGATGATGCCAAGGTGGAAAAGGTGGTCGAGTTGCTTCGAGAATATCAAGATTTATTCCCCACAAAAATAATAGAGTTAAAAGGGATCCTCGGTGACTTGGGAATGATGAAGATGAGCCTGAAGCCAGATGTAAAACCAGTTAAGCTGTGGCCTTAACAGTTGAATCCAAAATACAAAGCGAAGGTTCGCGAAAAGTTGGATAAGATGCTTGCGGCAAGAATAATTGAACCGGTAGAAGAGTCTAACTGGGTAAGTCCTATGGTTGTGTAGGAGAAGAAACAAAAGGATGAAATTCACATCTGCATCAATGATCCCTTTCCGATGCATGTGTCAACAATCCCTTTCTGACGCCATTTACAGACGAGGTGCTAGAGAATGTGGGAGGACAGGAAGCCTACTCTTTCACGGACAGTTTCTCAGGTTACCACCAGATCAATATCGCGCCAGAGGACAGAAGTAAGACAACTTTCACCACCGAATGGGGATGTTTTTAGTATATGGTGATGCCCTTTGGACTAAAGAACACGCCGACAATATTCTCTCGCATAGTGGTAGCTGCATTCAAGGAATTTATACACAAGTTCTTAGAGGTATATCTTGATGATTGGACCATATTAGGGCTAGTTAAGAAACATACCGCGAGCTTACGATTAATGATAGATACTTGCCAATGGCACCAGATTGCATTGAATCTAAAAAATTGTACTTTCCTCATCCCTTTCCGGAACCTGCTCAGCCATGTGGTTTGTAAGAAAGGTCTGATGGTGGATCCGGTGAAGATCACTATCATACTCAATCTGCAAGCACCACAAAGTGTCAAACAACTGCGTGCCACATTGGTTATTATCAGAAGTTCATAAAAAGCTATGCACAGATCACGACACCAATGGAACAGTTGCTGAAGAAGGATGCTACTTATTGCTGGAATGCGGAATGCAATAGAAGTTTGGAAACACTTAAGGAAAATCTGGCATCAGCCCCTATATTGGTCTTTTCGAAATGGGACGTCAAATTTCATGTGCACATTGACATGTCATGTATCGCATTGGGCACGGTACTCACTCAAGAAGGAGCGGAGGGAATTGATCATCCAATCGCATTTGCAAGCTGATGATTGTCAAAAGCTTAGAAGAACTACTCCACTACTGAGCGAGAAGGATTGGTGATGGTATACGCGCTCCAAAAATACCGCCACTATCTACTTGGAGGACACTTTAAGATTTATACTGACCACTCAGCGCTAAAATACCTAGTGAATAAGCCTGTGTTGGGGGGCGCATTTGTAGGTGGCTGTTATTATTTCAAGAATATGACTTCGAAGTTGTTGTAAATCTAGGATGTCTGAACGCAGGACCAGACCACCTATCTTGAATTGAGAATGGTGAAGAACCCACAAACTTAGAGGAAGGACTACTGGATGCATAGCGATATGCAGTGCGCGTTGTGGATGGCCATTTTGAAGACATAATCCACTTCTTAACTACATAAACTGTGTCGCAAGGATATTCTGTTCAACAGAAGAAAGAAGTCGTGATACGCGTAACAGACTTTACTGTTATTGCAGGACACCTCTACAAGATGGGAAACAATGAAATATTACGCAGATATGTACCTAAATTTGAGCGAGGATAGATCCTGGCCGAAGCACATGGAGGGGTTGTTGGAGGACATTATGTGGGTCACACTATAGCACAAAAGATTCTTCGTGCAGGACTATGGTGGCTAACTTTACATCAAGACTCGAAAGCATACTGTCGGGCTTGTGACGTATGTCAATGGACTAGGAAACCATCACGAAGGGATGAAATGCCGCTCAATCCACAGATGATGCTGCAACCATTCAAGAAGTGGGCAATCAACTTCGTAGGACCTATTGCACCTTAAGGGAAGACGAGTGTGTGCTATATCATCACTGTGATAGAATATTTGACCCAATGGGCAGAAGCACAACTGATTAAGGACTGTACAGCTGCTACAATGGCAAAATTCTTGTTCGAGAATGGGTTGACATGGTTTGGATGTCCCAAAATTCTAATGAGCAATCAGGGAAAACACTTTTTGAATGAAATGATCAGTGCACTCACTGAGGAATTCCAGATATATCATCAACAGAGTACGCCATACCATCCACAAGTGAATGGGACCATCGAAGCATTCAACAAAATTTTGGAGACTGCGTTGACTAAGGTCTGTAACGCGCAGCGAAACGATTGGGACTTGTGCATCCTTATTGTGCTATGGGCTTACCGAACCACATGCAAGATGTTGACGGGCTAGACACCTTTCTAGTTAGTCTATGGGAAGGAAGCCGTTATGCCTAAGGAATATATTGTACCCAGTTTGCGAATCGCAGCAAAAACTGGCATGGCTGACTGCGGGGCTTTGGAGGAATGACTCGCACAACTGGAGGAACGTGAGGAGGAACAGTTTTTAGCCAGATTCCATCAACAAGTACAAAAACAACGAGAGAAAGCATGGCATGATCACCATATCAAGGTGTGCACTTTCAAGGAGAATGATCTAGTATTACTGTATGACAGCATGTTCGATAAATTCCCTGGCAAGCTCCAAATGCATTAGTTGGGTCCCTATATAGTCAAGGAAGTTACAAAGGGAGGTGCTGTCCAGCTTGCTAAGCTCAATGGAGACCCCTTCCCAGGAAGAGTAAATGGCAGTTGCCTAAAGCTCTACATGGGTGGGCCGACCTCTTGACTAACTCACTGAAGGACAGTCTCACTACTCTAGCTAGTTGAAAGAGAGCGCAATACGATAAAGCAGTCTGAAGGGCAACTGCACAACCATTGCGGTGCACATGGATATGGCCTATCACAAGGATCGTGGTTGCGCAGAAAGGGATGCGCTACTGCATTGGCAAGCAGAAAGGTGACCATTCCTGTCACTATTCATGACAAGATGTCAGAGTTATGGCAAAAGGGAGCAGGCGGCGAGCAATTAAGAGACAAGGTACGAGCCAGATCTGGAATGATCTACCGAATGCTTAACATAAGGACACCGGAAAAGGTGAGAGCCAACAAATTTGAATTTTGAAACACTTATAAATCCCAGGGGGGCCTCCACCGAACAAGTTGTGCTTCTAAGAACCTTAAGCTATTGTGCTTTCCTACCGCTATGGAACTCTTCATTATCTATGCTCAAGGAGTAAGGCCGAGAGTTGTGATAAGGGAAAATATGCAGGGCTTTTTGAAGAATATGATGTGGACAGTTGTGGGCACAATGCAGAGTTCAGCATCAACGAGAGGGGATGTGCCGGAAATTTGTAGACATGAAGCAGAACTGGTCTGGATGCCGTCACCTTACCTATTGGCTGGTTGAAAAGCCATAAAGGATAGAGGAAAGGCTGTAAATACAGAGTTGAATGGTGGAATTACAGTTAACAAGTCGTCTCTGGTGTATCTTCAAGATTGGGATCTTGCAGACAAAAATAATGGTCTTGCAAGATTGCAACACAGGCTGCAACAAATAGTGCAAAGAGAAGATACAAACTTCGAAATTGGTTGCGTTGGTACGAGGAGGTCCCGTATGTGGCACCCAAATTAGAGCTAAAATCCTATGAGGGGGTGTTTTGTGTTAACCGAGCAAAGCAGAATGAGAAGCATCAGTTGCATGAATTGGTAGAAACGATGAAGTAAGAGCAGGAAGAAGCATTGCAGGAGATGAAGAAGGAGCAGCAGCATGAAGGACGTCACTCACGGGGAGGTGAACCGTCGAGCCTAAGCAGCGCGTCTCGCCGCACTAATGAGTTACTCGGGACAAGTCATGATGATTGTGTGGAGGGCCTATTGGGTAGCAGAGGTCCCGTGTAATAGTTTTGGGGCTTATAGCCTATAAATTAGGATAAAAATATGGTAAAGACTCTAAAATATGCGGAGCAAAAAATGTAATAGATCGAGTCAAGGGGTTGTCTGCCCAAGAAATAATATAGAATAATATGAAGTAAGTCAGCTTGCCCATGGTTTGTAGAGCATGGGAAATATAAATAGAGTGAGGCTTTATGGGGAGAAAGTAGTTTTAGAGAAGTACTTTGAATCTGAAATGTAATGGGTTTTTGAGAAGGAAAGTCTCAAAGCATCTGTAAGTCAAGTTAAGGGTGTTGGTAAGTAGATAGAGGCTCTGCAGCTGTGTGCACAGAGGCCTAGTAGAGTTCGCAGTTGTGTGCACGGACCCCTGCAGCTAAGTGCACAGGGTGGATCTAGATGTATGGGTGAAATAATTGAATAAAGATAAGTGGATTCTGAAATTTTGTGTTAAATCTGAATTATTGTGGATCTGGCTAATTTTTGGTTAATATAACTGTTTGATCTATGCGCGTATGCTTACAGTATGAGTTTATGCAAATCTGTATCTTTTCTAAGTGCGTGAACTGGTTATTTCTGTTAAATGTTTGCTTAAAGACCATAAAAAGTATATCTAATCTATAACAATGCATTAATAAAGTATTAAGGAGTTTCCTAGGTCTAGATCTGCATGGAGCATAGTGGCATGAAGCCACAGAACGGGGTGCGAACCTTCCAAACCACATCAAGACATCCCAAGGGTGCAGAAACTTGGTTCTAGCACCCTCCCCTCCTACCTCGGGTGAGACCTCAGTCCGTGCTCTACAGGTTGTTGTCAAAAGGGCCGATAGCTACGAGATTTGTTTGGCTAAATAACTCTTCCAAACCTGGGTCAGGCCCATATAAGCCAACAGTAGGAGTCATTTATCAATAATCAAAGTGATATCATTTCAACAACAACAAATGAAGATATACCTTTGAAAAATCCATTTATTTGGCCACAAAATGTGTCAAATCAACATGAGGAAATAAACATTATTGAACAACAACAATCTCAAGGTATTATTAATTCTTCATAGGCAGAGGAAAGAGAGATGTATATTGGTTCTAGAAGGTCTCGTGCACAACGTGAAGCCATGGAAGACCTATATAGGGGTTCCATATAGGATATTAAGGAGGGTCATGATCGCAGTGCTAGTAGATGGAGATCCCAATGGCTATCCATTCTGGGTTGCTAAGGTTATAAAGGTCTTTACATAAAATGAAGATGTTACAGGTGTTGAAGTACATTGGTATGCCACAAAAACACACCCATTCAATGGTGTGTATAAGCTAGAGATGGTAGTTAACAAAAAAATTGTCGGAAAGAGAAAAAGAAAGGGTAAAAATATAAATCACCGCTACACAAACATCTTAAAATTGGACAATGTTCAACATACTTGCTTATGACTTCAATTTAACAAAGAGAGAAACTCTTCGCTTCAAGACAATAGAGATTCTAAAAATGTTGTTACCAGAAGGAACAATGTTGAGATGGGAGTCTGCTAAAACCAGTCGTAGATCCAGAAGAATTTCGAAACCTAAAATGGTGGGCATGCATGTGGACTCAGACGGGGCACTAGTTGATGAAAGAGGAGAATATGGAACATCTTTGTCTGCATCTAGTCATTCATCTGAAGATGTGAATTCTGATGGTGTGCAAGAAAATATGAGTGATTTTTAATAATTGTCTAAGACAGTTTATATAACTGATGTTTGCACTGTATCTTGAAATAAATTTTTTTATTTCCATATGATGTTAAATCAGAAGTTATAAGTCATTTTTATGTTGTTGGATTATATGTTTTAATTATGATGATTTGTATTGTTTAGAATATCTACAATGCAACAATAAAATAGAGATATAATGTATGTTTCATTGAATATACAAAATAATGACATTTTGATTAATTTAGTCATGTAATTTGTTCATAATGTCACGGTTTTTTAATTTTATGGTTGAAAAATTTCCATATTTTTTTGTATCTTTAATGTTATGGTTGAAAAAAAATAGAATTTTAGCGATCTTTAGTGTGATGTTATTATATGTTTAACAACATGGATGGAAACTAATAGAATTTTAATGTGTTTCAGATCCCATTATTTTATCTTTATCGTCATTACTAAAACATGTTGAATTTATACTTAGGAAAGAAAAATGTTATTCTTCCAAAAACATTAGTGTGTTTTTTTTCCTCAAAAATAACTGTTTTTTTGCACATAAGAATTCAGTTTTACTGGCATTTTTTAAAATGCTGAAAATTGAAAAAAAAACATCATTCCAGTATCAACACTTTTCATTTTCAGGGTGTTTTTTGCACAAATTTTGCACGAAATTTTTTTTTTCACTACCATTTTTAAAAAATGTTCAAAATTGACCCTAAAAGAAACCATCGTTCCAATATACACACATTTTGTTTTTAGCACTGTTTTTTATGTTTTTTTCAGGTTTTTTTGGCTAGAGTTCCTGTTTTGAGTTTATAGTTCTCGTTTCAAAGTTTACATTGTTATATTTTGCAAGAGATTTAAAAAAGGCCCAAGTCACAAATGCAGAAAATGAAAATAAAAATTTAGATCTATAATGGAAAACCCAGAAGAAGGGGGAAAATAGGGGAAATTTGACAATAAATCAAAATCAACCACCACCGAATAGAAAAGAAACCTCTTCATCTAAAAACTCCTTTGAGATTCTTCAAAATCAAGATGAAAATATGCAACAGAAACCAAAAATAATTGAAGGAGAAGAAGATCGGGGGGAGGACAAGGAAGAAATGGAAGAGGAGGAAGGGGAAATTCCAGAGATAATCAGCACTGAAGAGAAGCAATAGGGAGGCATATATAAACTGATTTGGGAGGTTCAAAAAAACCCTCAGGTTATGGAGACAAGGGAAAACCCTCTAAAAGTCCATCGAACATAAGAACCATAATCAACAAATAGACCTAAGAGATTAGAATCTAGAAAAGTAGTGACAAGAAATGTCAAGGTCAATGAGTTGGGGAGATGAACTTAGTAGTCAGGAAAAGGAAAGCAGTAAAAAGGTACAAGATAGGCCTTCCAAGAAAGAAAAACAAGAAGCATAAGTTGAGTAAAATATAAAGCTTGGAAGTGAGCCTCAAATTACTGAAGTGTTAAGATGAGTAATAGTTCCTCATTAGGATAAGGGGAAAATAGGAGTCGGTAAAAAATATAACCCTCTCAAAAATAAATGAAAGTGTTATCATGGAATATAAGGGGATTAGGGAACCCCATAAAATCCCTAGCAGTAAAAGATATAGTTAAACAATAGAAGCTACAAATTTTTCTTTTGCAAGAAAAAAAGTTGGGAGAAAAAGAGACTTTGCATTATGTAAATATTTTTTTTAAAAATAGTTTGCGATTGCTCAGGATTCATAAGGAGGTTTAAGTGTCTTGGGAACTGATTTGTTATTGAATGTTAGTTTTTCTATGCTAATTTCAATTACAGATTTATAAAAAAATGCTTGTCCATTTCTTCCTATGCATGGTTCTCTTATGGTGTTTGTGATTGTAAACATGTAATTTTTTATCAAGTTTTAAGTGACATTCATGAGAAAAATAGCATAAAATACAAGTGTTGAACAACAACAATGAAAATTACTACCCACCATCATTTGAACACTTAATGTTTTGATGGAGGAGTTCACCCCTCTCGGGCTACATCTCCTTGGTCCAACTTCCATGGCTTGAGCCTCTATATTAGCTCAATATGGAAAAAAATGTTGTTTACAAAGCTCTACTACTCCTGAAACCTATTCCAGTGTGTTCATAATGTCGAAATTAGCTAGGAAAACATTTTTCTGAGCTCAATTTGGTCGAAATTTGCTCCAGTTATGACCCAAACTGTTTTTCCCTAGAAAACCTCCACTAAAACTGGAGGAACTCCAGTTAAGCCCACTATTTTTGGAGTTAAGGCCGAAATTGGTGATACCACCAAAACTGTTGCTGAATTAAACTGGAGTTTAATTAAAGTTAAGCGCAATTAACTGGGCATTAATCTGAGTTAATTAAAGTTAATCGCTTGGTTTAAGGGCTAATTGTTTCGATTTGCACTAGCGGTTTAGGTGGAGTTGTCACATGGTGACATGAACTATCTCAGTGGCTGCTAGTTCTCCTGATTGTAACCTTAGCCATCACCACCAAATAAATGATGTCACATGTCGTGGTTTCGTAACCGTCAGATTGTGTGGGTTGTCTGTCGTTTACTTAACTATTTTGTGTTACTGCTAGGGTGTTCACATGGGAGGGTTGGCCCACGGGCTGACACTCCTAACAGCCAACCTTATTCGCATTAAAATTCAAATATGCGTGGAGAACAAGATAGGTTAAGAAACATGTGATAACAAAAATGATTAAGTGCTTTGGTCTATGGAGAGGAGGTCGCGGGGTCGAACCCCAATGCCTCCATAAAAATTTTACACTGCCATAAGCTGACCTTTGGGGAGGGACAGGTGGTGATCTACGGGGTTGCCACTTTCCCCCTCTTCATTGGTCCTATTCTAAAACAATCATAATATGCCACGTCACCACCTCTAACAACCAAACAAAACCTGACACTTGGCAAGCTCCAATTGGATGTTGACCAAACTTTGACCTTCCACAGTCACTTGCCACATCATTAGTATGAATTGCTGTGCATTTTTTTTAATTTCTCCTATTTGGAAAAGTGGATAGAACTCAATAAATTCCTCATACAAACTCGATTTGCAGTGAAATGAGTTGCATTAGGATCATTTTTCTGAGATGACGCAGTTGTTTAGGTTTCAAGTGATTCTGAGAACTTTGATTTTTTGAGCTAAATACTGAGCGCTTGAGCTAAATACTACGAATTGTTACCATCATGAGCATCCAAGCCTTCTAAACAATTTCTTGATCAATATATTATCACAAAGTTGTCTTGAACTACTTAAACAACCCTAATAACCTACTACTTCCCTCTAGAACATGTTGGAGAGCATCCAACAAGTTCTAAAACCAACTTCTTGAGGAAGTTGATCTTTAATACTACCTTGATCCCTAACTTATGTGTCTTTCCCAAAAAATCCTTTTTCTCACGTCTACTTGTGTAACTCTACCTGGTCTCACCCTTAAGATATTAACCAACATTTTCCTATTGAAGTTAAACTATGCATATTCACTTCAATTCTTCCCATGGATTCACTTTAAGCTACAACAAGATAGATGTAAACATAAACCCATTGTAACCTAGTTCACCCAACAATATCCATATGTCCAACTCCATCCTTAGAACCCCTAAAAATCATTATACTTAGCCCTTATTATAACTTAACCAACACAAAGAAAACAAGGAATGCAACATCCATCCAATAAATAAATCATAATGTGCAAGTGTAGGTGGCACCCAAGGAGAATTTCTTAACTTTATTTATAGGAAAAATGTTACGACGTGCAATAGAGGAGTGTGGCCAACTACCTTTGGCTCACTTAAAAACTAATTACACAAGGCACAAGTGCCT
The DNA here is from genome assembly GCA_000404065.3 of Pinus taeda. NCBI lineage: Eukaryota > Viridiplantae > Streptophyta > Pinopsida > Pinales > Pinaceae > Pinus > Pinus taeda. Next base: position 207,361 of record APFE030564213.1, on the reverse strand, counting down.
ACAATGATTGTAAAGTTATTCCTGAAGCAACTATAGGGCTACCTTTCCTCTTATTCTTTTCACTCAACAAGTGCAATTCTCCATATTGTGCCTAAACCTAAACTTGGCACAACCACAAATATATTTAATTTACTTGAATGGATTCTTGCTTATGCCTTAGCACTTTGAGAAATCCTCCTTTTATATGAAGCTTCCCATGCACTTGCAAGCCCCTTTACTCTAAGGTGGACCCAAGTTCCATTCTTAATCTCCATCCATTGTAGTGATTGGTTTACCAATTATATATCAAATCATTCTAAATCATCTCAAATCATCTCAAGTTTTCATAGATCTACCCATGTCCTCCCAAGTCCACATGATCATTCCAATTTTTCTCGGTCCATCACTTTGACCAATCCATCCACTTGGTTTCACCCAAGTACACATTAGAGATATTTTGAGGATAAAAATGGGTCTCAAAACAAAAATGTACAACATAAATCATCTTTATAAGAACCAATAAGATTCAATATGATGATGTCAACCATGGGTGATGATTCACCATTTTTGGAGTAAAAAGGTAAAATGATAAAATAAATAAATAAAAATACTTTTTCATTTCGTATTTTCAACTTATCTCCCTAGGATTTACCAAATTAGGGGGCACTCATGGATGCATATTTAATTCTTCTCCAAGGAGTTCCCATGTTGCATACTTCGATGGACCCTACTACACAGAAAATTGTGAAATACATAAAAAAAAAAAAAAAAAAAAAAAAAAAAAAAAAAAAAAAAAAAAAAAAAAAAAAAAAAAAAAAAAAAAAAAAAACCATGATTGTAATCATGTATTTTCATGTAGTTAGTCCTTGAATGTATGCCAAAATGTGAAATACATTGAAAAAACATGATTACAATCATGTTTTGTTTGTTTGTGTTTGTTTTTTTTTTGTAATGTATTCACATTTTTGTAGTAGGGTCCATCGAAAGTATGCAACATGGGTACTCCTTGGATGAAAAATTAAATTTCGCATCTAATGAGTGCTTTTGCTCAAATTTTGAGTAAAATTGTAGGGAAATAAGTTGAAAATACAACATGAAAAATACTTTTTTTTCCTCCAAAACTTGATGAGGTAATCTAATATTATTTTACTATTTCCACTATTATTTTATAATATTCCTTAGGAGGCCCATTTTAGACTTCAAAATTTCTCTAATTTCTGGTTGCATCTAAATTCATCTAAAGAAAACTCCAATGGTTAAGAGATGTTTCACCCCTTAGGTCCAAGCATTCGACTCATATGACCAAGGTATCCCAACTTGTGTAAATACAACATGTAATTTTTCACCACACCATACATTGATTTGAAAAGGAACAGTTGGTATTGCAACCTTCCATGTAGCCCTCTAGCCTCTCCTAAGTAGCATGACTATTGTTATCCATAGGTGGAGACCTTTCACTATCTTTATGCAATTTCTTTTAGCTTTTGATTTGTAATGTTACACTTTTTTTTTTTATTGGGGCATGAGACTATAGTTTCCAAATCAAATAGAAAGTAAGTGCATTAAACCAAAAATTGTATGAGAGAAAATATTTTATTAGATAATGAACATGAGGATTGGGATTAAGCTTCATAATTCCCCCATATGACCATATTATTTTCTTTTAATCAAGTGTCTAAAGATGAAACATGAAAGCAACAACTGAAAATCCTGCATGGAGAATAAACTAAAAAACAATATTTGTCTCTATTTGGCAGTAGAAAGAGACAAAATGAGTGTCACATGGCCTAGCCATTTAACATATGTTTTTGTTATATGCGAATGAAAAATGGTTTTATGATGACAAGAGAAAATCTAGTCACATTACCACATAATGAGTCGTATGAGGAACAATGAAATCAAATAGAAAAGTAATATGAAGTGTTAGATTAGATAAGAAGACACTTTGGATGAATGAATGTACATAAAAAAAATTATATAGGAAAAAATCTCTTTTTTGAAAAAACAAATAGAAATAAATGTCACCTTAATACTTAATCAAACCTTTCATGAAAAGGATTTGTTTTGTAAAAATCATCTCTCTATGCGATAAATGAGAAAGAAATGATAACATATGTAAGTGAATTCTATGAGGAAACATTAGAGAAACAATTCCAACATATTAGTGAGGAAACTGAATACCTAGAACTTATTTAATAAGAGTATATATTATAATTTAGGAATTAAATATATTGCTAATGGAAAGGCATTTAATCCCTATTGTTTAATAATTAAAGTGATCAAATGTAGAGGTGCATATTTGCATGCACTTCTCAAGTATATGTCCAATCCAGTCATATCACATTGCTATCCTTCAAATTATCATGTTAACAAAGTGTTACCTATGTATTTACAAAGTTGACAATATAACTTTTCAAACTCAATGTTGGTTGTAGTATTTTTTATATAAGTGAACCAACATTTAATATTAATTTTGGGTCCACAGAGTTTCAGTTGCAACTCCTGAGAAACTGCAATTCAAATCCCTACACTAACATGTTCATTTGCACCCTTCTAGGTTCCTACAAATAATTAAATCCCTAGTCTAGTTATTGCAATCAGTCTCACAGTTTATTAGAAACAAACCCTAATTATCAATCAATTGGAAATTTGATTGTTAACCTCTTAACTAACTAAGCAAACCAAGCATAAATATTGTCTTGATAAAATAGGAAACACAAGTGTGAAAACTCTGTACAATCCAAGCACTTCTCATGCCAAGTAGAGCACTCAAATGATAAAACCATGTTATAAATCATGCACTTTGTTCTATCTCTACTTACTCTTTATAAAATCAAACAAATGAAAGAATGGAATTAGATTTGCTTAAGGTGATATGAATAAAATCAAATGCATTAACTGTCTAAACAAGCATTGCATTGCACTGAATCCACACATGAAAATATCCTCTCTCCCTGATCTAATGTGCACACTCCAAAAAATGTCTTACTTCTTCAACCAATTATCAAGACTGGAAACACTATGCTACCAATACTTATAAAAGAAGGATGCAAAAATAAAAGCACTCTATAACCCTCAGAATACATATCAACACCTTACAAACAAACATTTAGAGAAGCTACAAGTGAATGACATCAAATATACAAATCAGTAATTTGTAGACTATTATTCAAAGAAGCGACAAATGTATTGTTTAGAGATTAATTTCCTTCATGCAATAGTCAATGTTTATCAAAATTTACAAGTGCATACTTTGTATGAACTAAGATCATTATTTCAAATGATTGAATGTATAGAATTTGTAAGTCAAACAACAATAGTGATTAAATAGGCAAGCTTTGTGAATCGGGAAACCACAATGATTAGATATGCAGACTATGTTTCATATCAATACAAAATGAATCAAGTAATAATATCACAGGGTTTGCATTTAAAGTTCAACTCAATTGATGGCTCTAGATCAAACTTTATCTCATTGCAACCTAGGTTATTGCCTATCAACCAAAGTATTTTTTAAGGATTTACTATTTTTCCTATATAGTATTGAAGGCTACTATTTTCGTTTGAAAAATCATACGTATATAATGTAGGCAAATATTCAATAAAAAATATTTAATTTACTATTAAAATCTATAATTTTTTTGGCAAATATCATCCACTTAACCATTTATATATGTAAAAATAGGCAAATTTTTAATGAAAATGGCGATTATTTTTCTTAGAAAATGTCCAAAAATTAGCCCATTTACGAAATTTTGCCCCTAAAATTTTCCTTGCCATCAACAAACCTCAGATCTAATAAGTATAAGTTTAGCCACAATAAATATCAACAATATTGTTAACTTGTTCATTAATAACTAAAGATCTCGTTATATAATCTCCTACCCAAGTTACAACATAAAAAAGGTTTCAAATATCCAAGGACCTATTATACCTATACTGTGACAGAGGTCTATAGGGTTTGATAGATCTCTAGCTCTTGTGTCAATATTGATTCAAGATATTTATATCTAGATCTTTTTTTATTATAACTTAGAATAAACACTTGATCAAAACATTACATATTTCTAACAACATTGAAACCCTGAATCAAGGCTCGCAAACAAAGTGTTGGCTAAATGAGTCACCTCAAATCATATAGAAGAATATCGCTATAAATTCAGATTAGAGTTCACACAAAAAGTATATAATTCTTTTCCTTAAATATTTATCACACTCATAACCATAGATTTCCATATCTAGGTATAAAAAATACAAGTTGAAGGGTTGTGTAAATCTTAAAGAGACGGAGCATGAAACTTATTCACGCGAGATCATTGAATTTGAAAACAAACCACAATATTTAACACACAAAAATATGAAATAGCACACACCCCACTTAGCAGATTAGAAAACCACTCAAATAGATTTATGAACAAGAGAGTTGATGAGTTGGATTGGTTGGGCCCTAACCAACCAGCTCGTGCCCTCTACAAATAACTTAGATCACAAATTAAATCTAATCATCAAATACACCATAAATTGAGATAGAACATGGCATCAGAGGCTTTGTATTAAATATTACCCAGTATTTTGTTACATCGAAAGACAATGTATGAGATCCAACTGACCAATGGAGTGACACCAAACACTAAACCAATAGCATGACAATACTACAGTATCTCTAGCTAGGCACATGGTTGTAACTTGCTTTATATAATTTTTACAATACATATTAGGTTGTCAACAAGCTAATCAAATACAAAACAAAATAAATGGAGATCATAATAGCTTGGTAACCAATATAAATTATGATGAAGTCATGGTCTAAATAAAGGGATTGAAGATCTGGAGCATGAGAAACTTAGAAAGTAGTTCCTCCTTTTTTGGCCCAAAACTCACTGTAGTCATGGTAGGTGCGCTTTTACTTCAACCTCACTCCATAAATATCTTTGAAAAATATACACAAGCTTATTAACCGCCGACCCTTGTGGCATACTTCATTGACCAAGGCAGTCCACACATCCCTTTCCTCGGTGTGGGATCTCTATACATAATGTAGGAACTATGCAACCCTTTTTAGTGACTTATAAACCACCATAAACCTTGGAAAATACACATACACAAAGGTATTTGCTTAAAAATAAAGATTCACCTTCTCACTTTTAAATAAAATACAAATTGAGCAAAAATCTTCATAATTTCATAAAAAAGGATGTGGAAGTGCTTGAGAAAGGTTCAAAATTGGTGGCATAGGAGAACACAATAGGCTATCATAGGGGCATAAATGGAACAATTTATGGGCCTAACACTCATATAAATGTAAAGACAATTTTGATAAGGTGTGAGATGCATATTATTCCCAAAATATACATATAAATACATTTTTTGTGACCTTTTTTTTTCATCTTCCAAGAGGTCTCTTGGACTTCTCATGATTTTTCATCTTCATTTAATCTTATTTACCTTCCTCTCAAGTGAATAAGCCAAGTTTTCATAACCCAACAAGATTATGTTTCCAACATTCCCTGCCTCCAAATTTGAAGGGGTCTATGTGAGTCTAAGAAGAGATGTAAAATACAAAGGTGGGTAACAACCATTGGTTGGATGTGTTACCTAAAATGGTGGTTTAAGGAATACCACAAACCAAATGAAGTAACAGAAGTCAAAGTCTTATACTAGTGGTGATTCAAGGTTTTCCACAAACTCTAGAACTAGCCTGAAGTAGTTCTTGGAACAATTATAAATCTAGCGAGAATTTGAATACTTCTATGAAGTGACAACGTCTCCCTCATGATGGTTTAAATATGACCACAAACTAGTGATATGGGTAGAAAAAGTTGGATTCTTCTACCAGTTGTGGTTTCAGGTTGGCCACCAACCAAATTTTCTCATGGAAAATGGTTCTATCTACGACTATGTATTTTACTCTAACTCTTATTGAATCTAGGTCTATGCTCTAGTTCAAGTTATGGCTCAATCTCACTTGATATGAATTTGAAACTAGTAGTTGACTATCGATTCCCCCCCTTTCAAATAAAAGGTAATAACATGAATATCTCTCTACTACAAGATCTATTAATACTCGAGAATGAATTCTATGGTATGACCAATCTATCTTCTTGGTCGTTGAGGACTGTTTCTAAGAACCAGTCCATCCAAGATGAACCTTTGCTCTTATAGAAGTCTTATGCCTAGAACATTCGTCTGAGTGATGAGTATGTTTTCTGCAATGTTGACAAGGTGAAGATCAAAACATTGATATTTCATGTGGCCAACTTGATCACAATGTTTGCATTTGATAATCTGAAGTGGTTGTTGAAGTGGAGTAGGTGAAGATGAATTGTTGTGAAGAAATCTAGCACTCTGAAACTTGATTGGTTTTCAGTAGTTTGGAATGTGAAAGGAAAATTCCTTTTCATATCCAAGACTAGTTCTATGCTTGTCATTTATGACTTATTCCCGAGGTTTGATGATGGGCTTGGGAAGTGCAAGTGAAACCCCTACATATTCATGTAAATTTTCTCCTAAAATGGCACCATTATTATGATCATGTGTTGACTACTGATAAGAGTCTTTCTCAAACTCAACAGAGAATTGTTCTGAACAGGAACCATTTCAAGTGTTGACTCTTTTGTTGTAATTCATCTCAATGGAGATGTGATTCAAGCTAAATAAACTCAATCTTCTTTTGTGCATGTTGTAAATAGATTTAAAAATTTGCAAAAATGGATTTGTTGATTTTGATTGTATCATGAATAGTAGAGTGTATCAATTTATTTAGTAACTTTGATACCTCATTAATTCTTTCCATTTTATCAACAACTCAAGTTGAACAAATGAATGGGTGTAGTCAATTCTTTTTGTCCTCTATTACCCAAACGTTGAAGGTACAATATTCAAAATGTTGAAAGTGAAAATACTTATGAAAACAACTAAAAGTAATCCAATATAATGTTCCAATATGAAATAGAGACACGTCAAATATACATTCCCTTATAGTAAAATATATTAGAGTAGTGCCACTTTTCATAAACTTGCAAGTATTAGTGAAGCCCAAACTATTCTTCTTTTTATCATATAATATAATTTATATTGTTGGTAGTTTCCTAAGGTCACAACATTTTTTCTATTGTTTCCTTGAATGTGCATTACTAAGCAATATATATGATCACTAGATTGCCAAGTATTCTCCAAAGGAAATACCATGTTCGAGCCACCCTTGAAGTGGAATGTAAACTCAAGGAACTAAATATTCTCGACACCAAAGACATTGTAACACAATTTAGAGCCAATATTTATCCTCCTATATCTCATCCAAGAAATAAAATTACCTACAATCTATCCATAAAATTCATAGGGAAAGTGACTCGAAAAGGCACCTAAATCCATTATGGTGCCAACCTTTCATTTGTTGTTGAACATCGATACAATAGAGGGAAGATCCAAATGATTTCCATCAATATTGATCCATGTGAGACCAATGTAATAGTATATGTTGAATCAATATGGTTCTTTGGAGTTATTCAAAAAGGAAGTATAATTCAAATGGATATACTTGAGGACCACGTGTCATATATCCAACCTCCTGAGGGTTTCAAGAGTAAGTTTGCACAAGGTGACAATAGAGAGTACCATTTTTATCATACTCATTTCATTTTCCAACACCCCAATTCCTTTTCAGAATCCTTACTAGTTTAAGACCTTAAAATTTAAATTGGTCAAATCTAAAAGATTATACCAACATCCAACCCTTCAACTCATGTGAACTTAAGCTCGAAGTCAAATTTCAAGGGATTTTATGATCATAACCTCATGGTAATTTCTTCATGGAATTAATGTCAACCAACTACTCAATGTTGCCAAAGAAAAAGTCTCATCTCCATGAACACAACACAAATAGATGGAGATATCGATATACTTATATATTTAATAGAAATAATAGAAAAAAATGGTTATGCTTCTCCAACCCCTATGTAGTTCTTACCCTACCAACTTCATTTTCACTACAAATGCAAATAATGGCACTACACAAAAAGTGCATGACAACCCTAACCCTAAATGTGGCACTTCAAATTTCGCATGCTACAGACAGGATTGGTATTTGGGAGGATTTATGCACCTAGGGATTTTTTTACATGTTACATCAACATTTAGCACACCATCAAAATGTAGGAAGACAATAAGGGAGAGGAGAACTGGTTGCAAAGCTAGTGGTAGAATGAATAACAATGTTGACAAGTGTAGAGACTGCCCAAAATTAGGAATACAAGTCACCAATTAATTACACAGTATCTTCTTCTAAAAATAAGCAAAGGCACATTCTTCAATATAGAAAAGGTCAAGCATTAGGGTTCAAATATGACATATGCACAACAAAAAATATGATAGTCATTTCTCCTTGATAAGGATGGCATAGAGGAACATTATGTTAGGAAAAAATTATTTGTGTAGGAAGTTATAGTAGACAGAGATCTGACATCTCAAAGAAATAACTACAGGCAAGGCTAAGGAATACAAAGCTTGAGGAAGATAGGTCTAACACTCTTGGGAGAGTTAGATTGACCAACTGGGCTCTAATACCATGTGAAACTCACGTAAATGGAAAGAAAAAATTGATAAGGCATGAGATGCATATTCTTCATAAAACATTCATATTAATCATTTTTTGTGACCCTCGTTTTTCATCTTCGAAGAGGTCTCTTGGACTTCTCAAGTGAATAAGCCAAGTGTGCAGAACCCAAGAGGATTATGTTTCTAACATAAATAATGTGAGAAGTTATAGAGATTTCTTTGCGAAGTTATTTGGAATCATTATAGAGGAAAGTAAATACATGGGGAGAAGAAAAAAATTCAAGTCTTCTTCTAAAGCTAGCTTTCAACCTAGGCATTCAATCATTGACCCTTTGGTAACTCTTCCACTTGAAAACACAAAGAAAAATTAATGCTAATTATATTGATTTTGTTTATTTCATTAAAACATTCAATGTAATACCCTCACTAAAACTTTTAGAAATATTAAAAAATTAATAATTTCACTTTAATGGAGAGAAATAACTATATATATATATATAATAGTAAAAAATCACCATAAACATTGAGGTGAAACAAGAATTCCCCCTCTCCCTAACATTATTTGGCTTATTTAAAAATTAGTTGAAAATTTGATCACAAAAAATTAGATAAAAAATATGCATAAAATTTTGTTCTTATCATTATTGATTAATACAAACCATGTTTATGTTATTAATAAAGCATAAACGTAGTCTTCAAAGACATCTTAAGCATTTTCGTGATCATTTTAAAATAAAAATTAATTAACACAAAACAAAGTTAAATTGGTACTTTTAATAGAGATATAATTATTATATTAAATAATAATAAATTAAACATAATTTTTCTTACATATATTTCCACTAAAATTTTATTGATTCCAATTAAATTGAAACACTTGTGTAGAGAAATGTCTAATACTATGTATGTAATCCAAATATTCTATTAAAAAATCAATGCCTTAAAATTAGAGAAATGTGTAATACTATGTATGAAGTCCAGATATTCTATTAAAAAAAAAAAAAAACAAAACAAAAACATTGCATTAAAATTCAATAATGAAATTGAAAATTGAGAAAGCTCTTAATAAGATAGTTTGTGTGATTGTCCAATTTGAGTCCAAGCCACTCAAGGAAAAGAATTGGAAAATAAATCGGAAAAGTCATATTATTATTAAAAAAATTAGAGTCAAAGTACAAAACTCTCACTTTTTGTCCAATTTAGTCCAAGCCACTCAAGAAAAAGAATTGGAAAAAGAATTGAAAAAGTCATATTATTATTAGAAAAATTAGAGTCAAAGTACAAAACTCTCCTTACTTTATGATATTATTGAAATATGCATATATTATTAGATTAAAAACACTCTATTAATATAGACATGAATTCATGGGATGAATAGGAAAATTGAAAATAAAATATAATGTTATTATATGAAAAATAATTAAATTAATATATTTTCATTATAATTTATTATTTTATTAAACACTATTCATTGAATTAAGCAACTATTAATGTAGCATGTTATAGGAGAAGACATCATTTCTCTTTTATTACCATTGTTATTTTCAGTTAATTATTTATTTACTTTAATTTTAATTTTTTTAAGATAATTTGAAAATTGATACTTTCTTATATTGACTTGTAAAATATATTTTTAAATATGAAATGAAATGAAAAGATAAAATTATTCTAATTTAGTAATTTTTTATTTTTTATTTATTTTTTAACATCATCGGTTGCTATATTATATTTCAAAAAAGAGTGGAGAAGGCTATTCCCCTGAGGTACATAATACGATGCCAAGAAGTACGAGGAGAGTAGGAGTTACAGTTACAAAAACCTCATTGCTCCTGCCTTCTAAGCTTTGAGGTGTAATTTAAACTGAAATAAACCCTTACAAACTGAAACAAAAGAAAACAACTTTTGCAGAACATTTTCAATCTATATTTATATGACTCATTTTCCTCGTTGTCGACTGTTCATGCTGATCCTCTTCATCTCCATGCAGAACATTCTTCTTTTCCATCATGCATATCAGTATCTCTATGGACTCCTCAGCATGGGCGCATCTGTTTGAAAGTAGTCTGAACTATTCATGTAAAAATGAAATCCTGTGTAGGAACAGATTTATATCAGCCTCGTATTTTTCATTTATAAGCCTGCTTTGATTTTCAATCTTTGCCTCCATGATCATCTGTTGACTTTCCATCTTGTTGTCCAAAATTCTTTGTTGGGCTCTTAGTTGTTCGAACTCTGCTTGCGATTTGCGATCTGCGATCTGCGACGGATGCGATCTGCAATGTGGCTTGCAATTTGCGACAGATGCGATCTGCGATGGATGTGATCTGCGATCTACAATCTGCAAAGGATGCGAGCTGCGATTTGTGACGGATGCAAGCTGCGATCTGTGACTGATGCGATTTGTGATGTGGCTTGCGATCTAAGACGGATGCGATCTACGACAGATGCAATCTGCGATGGATGCGATCTGCAGCGGATGCGATCTGCGACGGATGCAATCTGCGATGGATGCGATTTGCGGCGGATGCGATCTGCGATGGATGCGAGTTGCGATCTGCGACGGATGCAATCTGCGATGGATGCGATCTGTGGCAGATGCGATCTGCGATGGATGCGAGCTGCGACTTGCGACGGATGCAAGCATGGAGGGAAATCGAAAAGGCGGAGCAGGGGACAGAAAGGATGCAGAAAGGAGTGAGAAAAGGGGCATAGATAAAGTTCAAGATGGAGATTGAAGAGTGTGGGGGGAGAACCAAAAAGAGATAAGGAGAATCAGGAGAGCGATTCAGAAGCGCAAAGGAGGAATGGCCGAGAGGAAGAAGGACAGTCGGTCCACTGATGAGAGGTGAGGAAGTGATGATTCCAAAAAACTGCTAGATCCCTATGCGGATCTTAGTCACAGGCGGAATGAGGACAATGTTTGACTAAACTATCATATCGGATGAGCTGAGGTGTTGATTGGATCCTGGAGGTCTCTTCATCATGGTATATGCTGAAATGATTCCACGCCATTGCAGATAAGGGAGCCCAATGGTCTGGCACAGGCTTTGTTGGCTTGACTGTCAACAATTTTATTGAGTGATCGTAAAATATGATAATAGAGCACATCTTTTATGGTGTGTCCTAAGATTTGGCACCGTCTGATAATCTGTTGAAGGAGAGCATTGGGAAGATCCCTGTTCTAGACCATTGCACTAACGACTATCGCCGAGTCTCCCAATATCGTGACTGTGTCTATACCAAGCTTCCCAAGTTGGATAAGACCTTGGTAAAGGGCCAGGGCTTCTGCTCTGTTATTGGATGTGTGGCCAAGACCCCACTCGTACGACAGTATTTTATCCCCATTAGCATTAAAAATAGCTCCTCCCGCCCCTGCTACCCTGAGATTCGATTTTGAGGCCCCATCGAAACAGAGATAATGCCTATTGTTGTTTTTAAGCCAACCTGCAAATTCTTCCTCTTTTAGCCTGATCTTCCAGTTAGGAGAAACATTGTTGTTTCTGTTGCTAGCAGCATTGCACTTCTGATTGCTGGTGTTTTGGTCTAACAGGTGTCCAATGAAAATGCGTTCTTCTATGCTGAGTTCACTGACATTTAAACTTCTTGGATTCTTAACTGAGATGGTCTCAAGGGAAAGACTCCTTGCCTTGGTACAAAGACTTCTAATAGTCGAATCCTTATCCTTAAAACCCTTCTGATTTCGTGCCAGCCAGATATTCCATAGCATGTTGTGGGGAAGAATATCCCATACTCTCTTCACTATGTTATTTTTCCTGTGTTGCCAGGGGTAGTTTTTTTTCCATTTGTAAAGAATTTCTCCTATGGTGTTTTGGGTGTTTAATGGGATTTGATTGTTATGAGATAAATTCCTCCGGCAGTAGATGGCAAAAGGGCATTCAATAAAGAGATGATGCATTGATTCTTCAGCGAAGCAGTTAGGACAGCGAGAGGGGCCATTGATTCCACTCTTTTGCAAATTTTCGGCTGTGAAGACTTTCCCTTTGAGGAGAGTCCAGAGAAAAAACTTGATTTTTGGAATTGCCTTGGATTTCCAAACCACCTTCCAGTGGTTCCAACTTGGCATGGGAAAGCTGATGTTGCAAATGTAACTCTAATTACTTGGTATATATATATATATATAATCGAGATGTTTTTCCAATTAAATATTTAAAAGATAGATAGCAGGCATTGCAGTGTTCATGGAAGTTGATCAACTGGATGATAGTTTGGCGTTGTTTTGAACGAAACATAGGTGAGCCAAATTCAACTTAAATCAACTGATGCTTTTACTGTTGCTTTTATTTGTAGAGCTTTAACAGTTGCTCCAGCCATTTATTTTGTTAGATTGTGTAGAATCTTGACGGCAGAAATTTATTCATTCCGTTTAAACATATGAATTTCAGACAGTCCCTTGCTGTGAATTATGCGGATGCTGGACGGATGGACAGTCCAGTCTTGTTTCGTTTTGCAGCTTTTGTGATGAGCTCTGTAATTTGTGACAAAGCCACTCGAATTTGTTTCGTAAGTACAAAGACTTTACTATCGTATAAGTTTTATCTCGTTGGATTGGTAAGGTTTCGATTGTGCTATCAGAGTTCAGATTTTTATTTCTTAGGGTTAGTAGGGTTTCAACTGTCTCGCTGGAGTTAAGAATTCTTTGTTTGGCCGTGTACATTCATTGAGTCTTCACAAATATTAGATGGACACGTTATTTAGGAATTTAAATTTCAGCCTGCAACCGGCCGTTCCAAGACACGCAGTATCTATGACGATCCCATGAAAGAAAATCGTTAATACTTTATAATTAGACTCGTCAAAAACTAGATAATATTTTTTTGCCCTAAATGAGATCTGTTATGAATTTCTTTATTTTGCGAATGGATTTTATGCAGACTTTATTATAGTGGAAGAGTTTCTTTGACTTTCATGTCCGACAGAAAATTTCTCTTTGGAAACTTACCAGTACAAAGGTTTCAAGATTATAAGCTGCTGAATCTTGAAAGGAAGGCGCACATCCGAAAATTGAACTTCGTCTGGGTCTGCGTCCGGTCCTCACAATAAAACATGGAGTTCCTAAAATTAAGGTCACAAATAAGCATATTCATTCTTGAAAATTCTACTAATATTGACGCCTAAACGCAGACCGACCTATAAGCAAAAGAAGTGCAGCGTTACGAAAGCATCTTAAGAGAAAGTGTTGTTAATTTTGTTGTATAGTTCCCTGCGCATGAAGAGCAAAGGTGGTGCCGTGGTTGGAGTCAGTGGCAGTTGAATTTTAAACAAAAGAAGAAAGTACTAACTGTTCTTTCGTTCTTGAAATGCATCGTTCAGACATTTTTCTGTACTGAACGGCTTCTGCAGGATTCGGACAATGGTTGCAGCGTCGTAACAATTAAATCAAACGACAGAAAAACAATATATATTTTATCTTCTACTTAGAATCTTTCGATTCAAAAACAGCAGCAGGCTCAGCTTTATACATTGCGTGATTTCCTGCGCGATGTCTTGCATCACAATACATAGCTTGCATAGGGATTTCCATTTCTTTTATAAACGTGAAGATCAAAAGCGTAAATACATTTCCAATAATTTATATTAATACATCTTCATGTTAAGAGTTCGATTTATGTACTGTTAAGATTTGGACACCTGATCGAACCCAGCGCATTACTACAGTTATGAAGGCGTTTACCTATTTCGCCGGTGCAAGAACCGAACCCGCGACCAACAAATCCATAGTATTTCATTTTATTTCTCCAATTTAAATATTAAAGTTACAAATCTTATGAGAAAAGAAGAAGGATAATTTGTTAGACCTATTTACCAATTCTCTTACCTATCTGGATCAAATCACAATGGACAAAATTTTTCCATCTCAGCTTTCACGTCAAATTCACGTTCAAATTAATCATACATGTGATATTCCGACTCGAAATGGAAATATAACAGAGAAATGGTAATGGAATGGGCGTACTGGCGAGCTTTGTAACGGTGCGCCGAAAGCTATGACAGTTATTCAAAATGAAATCGACAGTATCGTGTCTTTCTCTACACTTCCCACTCTTGTGCCCTTCAACCCCATGAACTTTTGTCCTGATCGCAATTCATAATCTGTGATCTCCAGTTCGCGCATTTATAATCAGTAATGAGGCCTTTCAAAGATTTGTCCGAAAGGAAAAAAAATGGTGAAAAACGTAAGAACAGCTATGCACCATGGTTCCGTTTGCAGTAAACTGCTTTAAGTGTAATATCCAAATAAAGGAATTCAAAATTCGCTTATAAAAATAGAACATTGGACAATCGGGCGCTCTTTTACTCCACTGCATTACGCCAAAAATGGAACAGTTTGATGCGGGCTACCGCTGCCTGAAATGCATTAATATTTACACCAAAATAAACGGAACTTGCAAAGAAATGACGGAAAATTCCCACGTTTGCCGCATATTTATGTCAGTGAACGGTATTGCCCGATCTTTGACTACTCACGAGTCTCGGCCGATAATACGGTACATTAATGACGTTCATGAAAACTTTGATGCTTTTCGTTTTCGAGTTTTTTTCTTCTTCAATGCGATCGGTGCTGATCGATTTCTGGAATATCTGCAGGGTTTCTGGCAAAAACAGGACAGACGCTGCACGCCTACTGCAGCTGGACGAAGATTTAGATTAAGCGAATTAGGTTTCGGTTAAACAAAAAAATTTGCTTATCTGAATACTACACTGCGTAAATCCGATAATGGCTAGAGGGTTTCTCCCGCCTTTTCTTGAGGAATCTTGATAAGCACAATGATCTGACTTAATCTTTAATATCTTTTTTCCAAAAATTTAGCACATAGCCCATAGGACATGGGAATGAATAATGCATGTCGTTTGTTGTAAATGACGCCAAGACAGTCGAAGTTCGTTTTCCAGTTTCCGCCATGATTATTGTTTACATTTTGCCACCAAAGCGAAGTCACTTTGTCTCAAAAACAACTCTCGAATGAGTAGGTTAGCCATCGCACATTGAGAGAGGCGAGGCGCCCCTTGGCTCAAATTTTGATGACGTAATGGAGAGCTCAGGCCCCTTAGTTGCACATAGAATTTTAACCAGCACCGTGAGACTGTATGAAATTAAAATTGTGATTCGTCAAAATCTTCTTTTATAGTCGCTTTCAATAGGGAAACTGAAAGGATAAAAAACTGATCAAAAATAGGTAAGATATTAGCACAGTCATCCAAAGTCCAAACGCTTTGCGAAATCGTTGGCTGCATTGAGGTTCTTGAAATCGTTGTAACCTGTCATAAATACATCTGTTATGACTGACCTTTCGACTTTATGTTTTATGATTTAAATTTAATTATATAATAATTTTAATGCATTCGAAAACTGAAAAACTTAAGGAATTTCTTCTTCGTCCAAGGCGGCCGCCGGCCTCTTCAGCGGAAGAGACCAAGAGAAGGATTTATGGCCGCAAATAAGTATATTCATATGAAGATTCCAGTAATGTTGACATCTAAGCTCCATAGACCAATTATAATCAAGTTTAAAGCGGTCTACAGTCATATTCGACTTCGGTCAATTTATAGTGTTTCTCCGCATGCTTGAGTAGAGGTGGCGTTTGTCTAGGTCGAAGCTTTCAAAGCTTAAATCCGCAGAAAGCAATCAACCGGCATTGGTGCGTGCCCGTACTGTGTGAACTCTGATTATGCGAAATCATTCGAATGTCTTTTTCGAGATTCGAACCCTAGTTCAATAACTTTAATTTCCCGGAAGAAAGCCTGAAAATCAAATTATTTGAATGTGCTTTCTCGAGATTCGAACCATGGTTGCATGGCGTCGACAAAAGCAAAAAAAACAAGAATTGTGGCAGCTTTTTAAAGAGAGATTCAAAAACAGCATAATTCAGTTCTGCATTCATGATTGCGTCGAAAAATCGTCCGTGATTTTCATAATAAATTGCATAATCCTCTCGGTGAGGTTGATCATTACAATAGATAGAAACAAAACATTAATTCGAACAAGTTTGATAAAAAAAAAAAAAAACATAGATCCATTTTAATACATCCTTCTAGTTTGTATGTGTAAGATCGGGACGCCTGATCGAACCCAGCGCATATGTTCTAGACACCTCTATATTTCGGGTGGAACTGTGAAATCCATGCTGCAATGGTTCGGAAGCAAAATCCTTCTACTATATTAATGGACCAGAATCTTTAATTTCTTTAATCTTTCATTACAATGAGTCTAATATGGCCGCTAACCCCTAGCTCGCTTCAGAAAAGGCTGATCAGAGCGAGCATCGGTCTCCTTCCCATCCCAAAAACGGATCCATGGAGTGTTCCCACGGATGTCCATTCATTTCCGCCGGAGCAAGAATCGACCCCGTGGCCACCAGATCCATGTTAGACAGCGCAGCATTACAAGACTCCAAAGTCTCCAAACAACCGGGATTTGTTTTGGCATAACAGCCCACGAAATCACCCAACTCCCACATTAGGTTATCATCTCCCTGCAATACTGAAGGTATGCCTTCTTGGGGATGGAATAGGGGAGTATTCACAGCGCCGATTTCAGGTCGCAAATATTCGCTGAACGTCTTTTCTCTGCCGTCGCTAAAAGATCCGGGATTTGAACCCCTGACATCTTCTACAAACATCGAGGCCCCATGGACGCGAAAGCCAGAAAGAATTTGTTGATTAGAGCTGTCAATGATTTTCTCGTCCGGCCCTGCCTGATTCGTCGATGCCAATAACACTTCTTCTTTCGAACATATCTGACCAGGTTCGAAACTCTGTACTGCCTCAGCGACTCGCTCGGGTTCAACAATGCCCTTGCCTTCGCTATTTTCTGCTGGCAATTTGTTCAGTTGAGCGGACGAGGAGCTCTCGGCGATGGGCTGATGGGTCACAGGGTCTATTCCCATGCGTTTCAGCTTCTTCTTGATATGGGTGTTCCAGTGATTCTTTATCTCGTTATCAGTACGACCCGGCAAATACCCTGCGATCTTTGCCCACCTGCAAATGCCAAAATATTTCATGTCTGCCAATCTAAACCACCGAAGCTCAAGGGAAAAAGGGGCAATCATAAATTTTTATACCTGTTACCAAGTTTGCTGTGGAGCTCCATAATAAGCTGCTCCTCCATATCTGATAACTCTCCCCGCTTCAAATCAGGACGGAGATAATTCGTCCATCTGAGCCTGCAGCTCTTACCGCATCTCAACAGACCTGATCTTCAAATCCGTATGTGTAAACATCGAAAGCATGCTGTGATATTTCAACTGGATTAATAACAGGGAAATTAAATTAAATTTTTCACATACCAGCAAGCTTTGGAACGGCGCGCCAACAGCAGTGGTCATTGTTGAGAATGAAATCAACGAGCTTCTTGTCTTCATCTGCAGTCCATGGCCCTTTCTTCAATCCAACCTTGTCACAACAGGGTTTCCTTCCCATGTTTACTATAAAAAGCTTTCGCAGCGTCACGCGGTCGATTCCTGTTAGTTGCCCGGGCAGGGTATTGCATAAATAAATCGGAAATCCAATCGTCGTAATGTCTTGGATGGAGGTCTTTAGCGGCAATGATCTCAAGTCACACGCAGTCACCTCACGCTGGTTTAACATGCCAATTTTCCATGGGGTGGGGCGCAGACATGTTCCTTGTACAACCTTTGTTGGACACGTTACGTTTCCAGGGGAGGGGCATTGAAAAGGAGAAAAAGACTGAACTCCTTCAAATAGACTACCGGAGATGCCGGCGCGGTGGTTTGTAATGTGCAAGCACAGCGGAGATGATTGAGGGGACCGTTCCAGGTCTGAGCTTGACTCTTTGAGCCTTCAGCAGGCTGTCCCTGTACCAACGTCCCCAGCAAAACGAACAAGGAGAGGAGAAGGTAAACAACGCAAATATTGCCCACTGCTGCTATGCTTTCCATAGAAAGTGGTCCTTTACCTTTGGATAAATGGGTTGACTGTATTCTGTACCGTGCAGACATGTCTCACTGATTTCAAATATCTTCTATATTAAAATTAATATAAGTGAGCTAATAGTGAGGTCAGAATTGAGATAACTAGGTTCAATGAATTGGATTTTTTTCAATGACGAAAGTTCAAATAGAGTTGGGATTTGTTGTTTGTGCTTGCGGCTGTATTTCAAGAATCGTGTTTTATCACGGAACTCGAAACTCTCGAGTGTCTGTGCTTTTTTTCTTTAAATAATATTGATTTAAAAAAACATAATAATAATTTTTTAAATCAAAATTATTTTTAGAAACATTTTAGTATTTTTTTATGCAGTAGTCTATAACTCGACTTTTTGAAAGTTTTTCCGGTGGATTTTTCCGGTCAAAATCCGGCAGCAATTCATTGGAATCCCAAGTTTCATAGCTAGTTTCTGCACAATCAATGGCTCCCAGGGGTTTTTCAGGGTGGTGAATCCAAATATGCAGTTAAAAAACCATTTTAACTGCTAAAAATCAAGATTTAACCTCATTTCTTCCGCCGGATTCCATCATCGGAATCTCCAAAAAGTCGCATTATAGACAACTCCTTTTTTATTTTTTATTTAAAGATTTTTGAATATTAATTTTATTTATTTTTATTTTTATGTAATTTGATTAATGATATAAATAGGACATTACAATATCTTTTTCATACTAGATTGGGGAATAGACCAATAAATTAATTTTCAATATATCTTTTTTTTAATATCCGAGAAGAACCATAACCTAACACTAACATGTAATTACTAGTAAATCTAAATAAAACGTTTAGGATCTCGACCCCTATTCTCCTCTCTTAAATCACAACAGGGGATTTGAACTTTTCATCTATTATTAAATTAAAATGTTAATTATTTTTATTGGATTGTATATTGTCAATTTTTTTTATCATAAAAATTATTATAAAATAACTATTTTTTTTTTTTATTAATTGCAAAAAGAATTATATGTCTATTTATATTAATATATCTCTATAAAAATTCTCTCACTTTACTATGGAGATTTTTAACTTGTAAATAGGTTTTGTTACAGTACCATGGTTTACCACAAAGAAACCATAACCCAAGTAAAATAGTATATGTGAAATATAAAAAATAACTCAATAATTAGAGATATAAATATCTTAGTCAAATCATTGAATGGAAACAAATTATAAATGATAATCAGATCAATTAAACCATAACCCAAGTAAAATAGTATATGTGAAATATAAAAAATAACTCAATAATTAGAGATATAAATATCTTAGTCAAATCATTATATGGAAACAAATTATAAATGATAATCAGATCAACTAATTACTAAATTAAATTGTTATATGAACAATATTCACATATAATCTCTAATTAGTATGCTTACAAATGACCTATACAATAAGAAAAATGAATTATTAAGCAATTCACTTATAAACACGAATAAATATAAAAAATTAAAGCAAGACAGAACCAATCATAGCACCAATCCTCCCATGCTTCTTTGAGACATGGAATCAAAATTGTTTCAACTTATATTAGAAAAGGAACTCATACAAAAGTGTAAATAAGAGAAATTCAAAACACCAAGATAGGAGAATAGTTATATGTCTAAATTTTTCTCAACTAAAAAAAACAAACTTGAGAAAAATTGAAATTTTGTTACAACTTTTAAAACTGAAATGAAATTTTCAACTCAGAGGAACATCATCGTTAATAGAGTTCTAGAAAATGAGCCAGCTAGGGAGATGAATGAGGTTTGGAGATGAGTGAGGTTTAATGCTCACTTGACTGGTATACACTTGAGCTTGTAAAGATGGTAGTAACTAAGTATCATATTCATTAATAATCTTAGTTACTTGAAGGTAACTATGAGGTTTGATGAGGAACTCCCATGTCAACTCGAAGTTTACCTATGAAAACTGTTGAATCCTATCATGAATTTTTTTCCCTATCACTTTGCCATTTTTATTTCAATACTTTTGCTTCTGAGAGAGTTTCATTAGAATCACATGGTAGCATTTTCGACTCCTTAAGTGACTAGATGATACATTGGAAAATAGAATTAGAAATTATATCAACATATTTTACCAATTCCTTGACCAAGCATATATTCGTATTCCAAACATGAACTTCAGATTTCTTCATTTCATTGATTCTAAGCAGGTTTGGAAAGAACATTTTTGTATCCTCTTACCATTTCAATATCTAATTGAGCTTGCACTTGGTTTCATCATATTGAT
Source organism: Pinus taeda (assembly GCA_000404065.3). Lineage (NCBI taxonomy): Eukaryota > Viridiplantae > Streptophyta > Pinopsida > Pinales > Pinaceae > Pinus > Pinus taeda. The sequence goes on along the minus strand of APFE030564213.1, from coordinate 186,631 downwards.
TTTCAATATCAATCAAATCATCAAGAAAAGAATTAATCATTTTTCCTGAGCCATTATTATGCATAACTTATCACAGAAAAGTTGTTGATCATGTTGAAGCTGCTAATTTAAGTCACAAGCTTCATGCTTAAATTTAGCAAGATCTAAAATAGTTGCCTTAGTTTGCTTTATCTTCTCCTATAACTCATTTATCTTGATATCCTTCTATTTAATTTTAGACTCATATTGGCTCCTAACTAGGGAAATGTGAGCTTGCATTTGAGTTTCAACCTACAAAGAATTTTATTCCAGTTGACAATCATCCTTTTGCCTGATAAATTCTTTGAATTTTGTTGCTTTGTCCATACTAGCAAAAGCATAATCCCTTGCATATTGATCCAATTCTTCATACTCTTCATTAGGTGTTATTGATGCACCTTCTGAAATTACCTCCAAGGGAGTTGCTGGCAAGACAATAGTTGTTTTCATGGCCTATGTCTTAGCTAACTTTCTCTTCTTTTTTCTCTTTTTGAGAATGAGCTTATGCTTTGGGCTATAAAATACCTCTGTAGGAGGTATTTCTTCTATATCCAACTTAATAACAAGATTAAGAGATGTTAGAATCATCTCTACACTAGGCTCAATACTAATAGGTATTTTATAAATAACATTTGGCTATGCAAGAGAAATTATAGAGGAATTGGAGGAGTGATCAATTGATTGTAATCCAATGGTAGCTTTTGCACTTGTTTCAGGCATGCTTGTTTCTTTTATCTTCTTAATAGGCTCTGAGGTAATATTTTCAAACATTTTTCAATCCTTGAAAATATTGCTAACCTCCAGACTTTCTGAAGTTGTTTTTTCTTTGGACTTGGTAGGAGAAATATGAACATGTATAGTTGTTTGTGGAGTGACTTTCTATGTTGAAGTACCTATAATTTTTACCAATATACCCTCTTCTAGCAAATTAAGTAAATTTACTGACAAGGGAGACCTTCTTGTGTCTCTGTAGACTAGAAAATTTTGATAGCTATCTGAAGGTAATTGTTTAGCTTTATGGTAGATGAGTTGATAAGAAGGGGCTCCATAGAACGGTTCATCATAATGATTAGTCTCATGAACATGTCTCTTTATCTTTGCAGCAGTAGTTATGGCATCGATTATCTTGGTAGGATCATGTAATTTTACAGGAATGGCAACCAATTTTAAGACATACAAGGGTCTTAACTCTTTTCTGACATGGATATAGTTCTGCAAATACCAATTTGTAAGGGGAACTCGAGACACACTCTTAAAATATTTTTTAATTCAAGGGAAACCCATGTCCTTATCGTTTGGTGAGCAACCTCTCTACATAGAAGCTTCTTCAGAATAAACATAGGAAAAACATGAGTACCATAACTTCCCAAAAATTTGATATAAGTAGAAAGTTCTTCAAAGAACCTGGATTTCTTATTCTCAACAAACAATCCATGGTGGTTGAAGACATTCTTGGAAGCTTGGAACCAAAAATAGCTTGATAAATAGGAATCATAATAAGATGGAAGATTTGGTAAAAATGGTCAAGGTAATTCTCTTCCCACAATTTACAGTGATAAATGTGGATGGGCATAGGGTCAGCAAGTGTCCATTTCCAGCTCATTGCTAGAAAATCCAAAGAGAAATAGATGGCATCCATTACTAAGGTTGAGATATAAAAGGGAGGATTATGATTGGACATCATTTTGGTGGGAAAAGAGAGAATATTATTGGCAACATTGTTAGACAACTTTTCGGTCCAATTGAAAGGAAATAAATGAGTAACCCTATGGATGAGAGGGACCCAGTCTAATCGAAATTGTGACACATTTTGATAGACAAAGATTCTACACAACATAGAGGAAACATAACATAAAGGAGGATTTAGAGATTGTATGTAATGTTTACATGATGTTTCCACTTTATGTTTGTTGGGGTCTCTCCGCCACTCTTTAATTAAATTGGGAAGCTCTTTTTTAGAAGAGTTGAATTCTTCTTGAAAAAAATTGTTAAGAAATTGATTATTATACACAAGGTGTGGTTTAAACAGTTTATACATTCCTTGGAGATGTTTTGCCTTGAAAGAACCAATTAACATGCTATAGGAGGTGAAAATTTATCTTTCTGTAATATCTACATTCTCGACACCTAGTTAGTCATATCAGTGTAGGGTATAAGTCATAGATGAGCATCAATTTTTTGTAGACGATATTTTGCAACATCTTGGAATGTTGATTCAGAAGTTTTATTTCCTCCTTGATCAATAATTGTAATGACGATTGATATTAAGTCCTTTTCTCTATGTAGTGCCTCTTTAAGTACTTATACATGGCATTTTAAGACAAATTCTTGAATCCGTTGTGCAAATGGTATCAAAGATAAGGAAAGAATATGGTAAGTTTTCATCAATATCTTTCGAAATTGGCTCTATTGGTGGTTGAATTGACACCATTTTCTTTGTTTTTCCAATATTTATAATTCTAGTAGGCGATGCAGAGATATTTCACTATAGCAATGAAAACCATGGTTACAATGTCAATTCACATAACAATAGTAATAAAACTCAATAATTTAATCCAACTACATACAACCATCAAACCACTAACTCATGCATGCAAGAACTAAACACTAGAAAGTAAGTAAGGATAGAAATTAAGTTATGGTGATGCTAATCAATTCTCCAAATGGATATGATGACTTTGTGTGACTTACAGGTGACATGATTTAATTAGGATGAGGGGTGACTCGTCACTTGACGTGGCTTCGCATGTCATCGCGGGAACAAGAGCCCAAAAGAAATAATGGGCACACTTTAAGAAATATTCGAGGTGATTGGCTTCGAGGTGATGTGGAAAGGGAGGTGAATGATGGTCTAATGGGAAACATTGTGAGTTAATGTAAATTTCAGGTGGAGGGTTGAGTCACCCTAGGAATGGGATCCCAAAGATAATAAAGATATTTTCATTGAAGGTTCCAAGGGGAAAATGTTTGGGATTACATCGAAGGCATTGGAGGAAATATATGGGTAAGATCGTTCTAGGATGACGTGTCGAAATAGAAAAAAATGATAATGAATAGGAAAGGAATAGTATGTCGTGTGGAGGAGGGGAACTACATGTTATGTTGACGTGTTTGTTTGCATCACCCCAAAGGTAAATCCCTGGAGGAAATGAATGGACTTGCTTCGCTAAAGCTCCAAGGAAACATCTCTAGGCTACATGTCAAGTAGAAAGGAAAGCATTCAACCAACATTATTGAATAGTCTAAGTTTTGTTTAAAACATAGTCCCTTTTGAATTGTTTCAGTCATGGTGGTTATCGATTTTAGGCATTATTTATTTATATATAAATTCTTAGTTGTGATGATTATTTATCCTTAAAGCCATATGTTAATAAAAAATATAAAAAAGTTAAGGTGTTTTAAAGGGTTGAATTTTAAGGAAAGAGAGAGAAATTTAAAGTAAAAATTTAAAAGCGTCCCCATTTTTTATTATGATTAAATACAAAAATGGAGGGTTGTTGTTTGCTATAACAATTGGTGACACACTAGGTAAACCAGTTATCTATTTTTATAATAATGAAGAGAAGAAAAAGAATAGATTGCACAAAGGAGAAATTTACAGCTTAATAAAATTTGTGATGAGAATTTTATGACCATTTAAATAATCAGAAAGAAGAACTTGTACTCATACCTTTTTGTATCACCTTTATCCATAAGGGGAGGTGTATATCAATTTATTTATTCAAATAAGAAAATAGACTTTTGATTTTATTTTTAAGCATAACTTACTACCAATCTATGCATGTTTTATAACCCAAATTTATGTTACCTGACATCGCTTCATTGCCAGGAGGCCTATTCAGTACCCTAGTGAAGTTTCGTTAGTATCATGCATGCATTTTCCCACCGCCATTGAGCTTTTTTAGTACCCTAATGGGTTTACATGCACTTCCCTTGACTTCTTATATTTGATTTGCTAATCTCCTTTCGATCATAATTTTAGAGATTGTCTGTTTTGCAATGATGAATAAGAAGTTGGGCGATAATAAAGCTATTTGGATAAAATGCATATCATGGTATTCAACTAGCCATTCATTTTATGATCACCCATTCTTATTGTAAATTTAGCATGTGAAGGGAAATTAATACTTCTCGAAAAGGATATGCTTCAAAGCATTTTCCAAAGAATGCTTTCTAAAATAAGATAAATCAACCATAAAACTTAGTCATACTACTAGATGTAATATAGGTTTCTAACCTATATGTAAACTTTTTATAAATGATATTTATCTATAATAGAAAATGTATAAACAAGATATAAAAAGTAGAACATGTTGCAAATTGTTATCAACAAATATATAGCCAGAAAACTAGATTTACAAAGATCATATACATATTCAAAGAACAAATAGATTTTCAAGAAAAATATTTTTTCAATATTTGCCCATTCATAGGAAGGTTTTCTTTAACCCCTTCAAGGGTTTGTAAAATAAATGTGGATGGGCCAATCTTCTTAGATATTTGAAGGGGACCAAGCCAAAGTTTCTAAAATTTAGAATGTTTACCTTTATGTTCATGTGCTTTATCCCATTTCAAAACTAACTCACCAACATTAAAAAATTTGTCACCAATTGAACTATTGTCAAACCATTGTTTGATGATCTTTTAGTGATTATTATAAGTATGTTTGGCTTTTTCTCTCATTTCCTCTAGCTTAAATATTTATGCAAAGTGTTTTTGTAAGCTAGAGCATGGTTGTTCTTGAATGGAATGGATTAAGGATAACAAAGGAAAAGCAATGTTTGGAGGTAGAATGGATTCCTTTCAATATACTAGAAAGTAAGGGGAAGTACCTATTGATGCCTTCTAAGTAATCTTTTCATCCCACAAAGCATATATGATAACTTTATGTGAACCTCTTTGATTATCATTAATGGTCCTTTTAATGCTCCTTAAAAGGTTTTTATTAGTTGATTCAACTAAGCCATTACCCTGGGTATAATAGTTAGATGGATATTTCAATTTGAAACCTTTCTAAATAACAAAATCAATTAGTGAAATGGCAGAAAAATAAGTTCCATTATTACAAATCAATGTGCTTGGGAGACCAAACCTAGTGATTATGAATTGATCAATAAAAGATATCACTTGTTCAATAGTAACATTTTTAAGAGGAAATCCCTCCACCCATTTTGTAAAGTAGTTAGTTTTTGTGAGACTAAACCTATGTTGTTTTCAAGAGTTAGGAACAATGTCACCAATTACATCAAGACCCCATGTCTTGAAGGGTTAGTTTATGATTACAGGATGCAATGGAAATGCTTCTTTCTTTTCTCTCCCAGCGGAAGAAATTTTGCATCTTCGTACATATGCATGTGCTTCCTTGAAAAGTGTAGGCCAGTATTATCCTACATGAAGGATTTTATGAGCAATAGTGCCACCTCCAAAATGACCACCCACTGGCTCATCATGTAAATCCTACAACACTTTGTTAGCCTCATGTTTTTCCAAACACCTAAGTAGCATGGAATCATAATTATTTCTAAACAGTATTCCATTGACAAGTTGGTACTGGTTCACTTTTACTCTTACAACAAGCTTTTTATTAGATTCTAAATGTAAAGGTGTCATGCTATTATGCAAACAACTCACAAATAGATAGATCAATGACATAAAAAGTATCCTCTTCGAGGGGGAAACCTCCTTTACATTACATAAAAGAATAATTATTGGATGATTCAAATGACAAGACCTCCTTTCTATACATAGGAGTCTAAGGGGTCACAATATAATCAGAGCCGACATAACAATAATAATGTAAGGGCACAACAATAACAATAGTGGCCTTCTATGGGGCACAATAATAATAATATGGGGACAACATGGGCACAACAATAACAATAAGGGGATACATTGATAATAACAATGAGTGAATACACTAGTATTATAGGGACCTAACATGCCCCTCTCCTTCAAAAAAATGTTGTCCTCAATGCTTGAGTAGTTTTGGATGCTTCTCTATAAAATTCTTATCCTCCCATGTGGAATTTTTAGTGGGTAAGTTTTTCCACTTGATGAGATACTCTGAAATCGATCGATTTCATAGATGTTGAGTTCTTGTTTATGTGACTGCTTCAGGTTCCAATATGCTTTTTCCTTCCTCGTCAAGTTCTAGCAATATTGTTTGAACTGGGAGCTTGTCACCTATAACCTTCTTCAAGCATGAAACATGGAAAACTAGGTGCACTCAGGAAGATGCAGGAAGCTCCAATTTGTATGCCATAGTACCAATATTTTGCAACAACTTGTACGAACGATAATACTTTGGTGATAATTTATCATCCTTCTTAGCTTGCTTGATGGACATTTGTTTGTATGGTTGTAGTCATAGAAACACCCAGTTGCCTACATCAAAACTTCTTTTGTTGTGATGTTGATATGCCTGTTGTTTCATTCTATTATGCGCCAAAGTGAGGTTATCCTTTAAGAGTTGGAGAACTTGTTGTTGATGCTCGATGTGATCTTCCATTGCTTGAATGTTGGAATTTTCTCTTAAATATGATGTGATGGACGGTGGATGATATCCATAAAGTGCCATAAATGGGGTCATTCTTGGTGTACTATGGAAGGAATTGTTATACCACCATTCAGCCAGAGGTAACCTCTTGACCCATTGTGTATTTTTATCATATACAAAGCAATGAAGATATCCTTCCAAACATTTGTTCAATATCTTAGTTTGCCCATCAAATTTAGGATGATAAGATGAACTATGAGCTAACTAAGTACCTAGACAAGAATCATTAGGGGAGTTTTGAAGTATAAAATGGGCCTTCTAAGGAAATTATAAAATAATAAAATAAGATTAGATTGCATCATCAAATTTTAGAGGGAAAAAAGAAAAAACTATTTTTTCAACTCATATTGTCACCTTATCTCCCTATGGGTTTACTCAAATTTTGAGTAGAAACACTCGTTGGATGCATAATTGGATTCCTCATCCAAGGAGTACCCATGTTGCATACTTTTGATGGACCCTACTACACGAAAAATGAGAAATACAGGAAAAATGTGATTACAATCATGTTTTTTCATGTATTTTTCATTTTTTGAGTAGCGAGGTCCATTGAAAGTATGAAAAATAGGTACTCTTTAGATGAGGAATTAAATTTTGCATCCAATGAGTACTTCCGCTTGAAATTTGAGTAAAACCTTAGGGAGATGATTTGAAAATACTAGTTGAAAAAATAGTTTTATTATTTTATTATTTTTTAATCTTTTTATTTTTTTACTCCAAAAATGTTGAATCATCCCCCATGGTTGATATCATCATCTTGAATCCTATTGGTTCTTATAAAATTTATTTTGGTTGTACGTTTTTCTTAGGAGGCCCATTTTAGACCTCAAAATTCCCCTAATGATAATTTCATCCAAAAAGTTCTAGTGAAAATGGGAACTGTGTCGCTTACAATAATCTTTGGGTTTCCATGTAGATTTTGAATTATTTCCATAAATGCAGTAGTAAATGTACTAGATTTAAATGGATGAGATAATTCACAAAAGTGTGCATACTTGGTAACTCTATCAACTACCACCATGATGACACTCTTTCCTTTGGACTTGGGTAAACCTATGATAAAATCCATTGAAACCTCCTCCCAACGTTGACCTAAATTAATCAACACTATTAACTTGTTCTTCTTGATATGTCCTTCTATCTTGAGAGTTTGAGGAGTGGTAATTCCTACCAATGCATTACAATATATGTTCAGATTCATTTCTTCTTTATTTGGGGTTGGTTCCTGGTGTATATCCTCTTCTTTTGACGCTTCTTGTTCCTCTTCTTTCTCCTCTTCACAATCTATGTAAAATAATTTCTTCTCAGCACACTTATGACCTTTAGAGTATTTTCTATCACAACTGTAAAAAATCCCTTTTGCTCTGTTTTCTTCCAATTGTTGTGGTGTCAAGCTAGGGGAAAAAACACGTCCATAATTTTTCTTTCATTTTTTCTTTCCAACCTGAATGCCTTCTCCAATGAATAAGGTTCCCAAAGGCGAACCTCATGTTGGATGTTATCCTTTAAAGTCCCTATGAACACATCAATATTATGCTCCTTTGGAATATCATTTACCCTTATATTCAAATTTTTGAAGTCCTCAATGTGCTCTATCATTGAACCCTTTTGTTTGAGATTTATTAATTGGATAAAGAAGTTGTTGATCTTTGTATCCTCATATTGTGCTATCATTTCGTCCATTAAAATTGACCAAGTGACAAGTGGTTTACGAGAACAAAGCCATTGATAACATACAAACCGATTGGGTTCTAAATATAAAGTTGCAATGTGTACATTTTGTGTGTGTTGCACATTATGAAGATCAAAATATTGCTCTATTCATAGTATCCATTTTACCAGATCCTTTCCATCAAACTTTCCCATATCGATATTTGGAATATGGTGGGCCTTCAATCTAATATTAGATTCTATGAAATCATGATTAACATTTCTTTTGTTCTCATCATTAGTTTCATCTAATACCTTTTCGTCATTATGAAGCATTTTCTAGAGCAACTTTGTCAAACCTTCCATGTCTACTTTTAAACCATTCTTTAAAACTTCCATGTTGCCTTTCATTTCTGCTTCTATACAATCCATATTATCTTTCATGCCATTTTTCAAGCCTTCCATGTATGATTTTAGTCTATTCTTCAAACCATCCATCTTAGCTTCCATTTCATTTTTTGTTACTCTTTGTGAGAGAGAAATTTGTTGCACTTGGTCTCAGAATTTTGATATATCATGTTTCATTTCTACTTCTTCTTCATTTGTCATATTAGAGATTTCTAGTTTCTTACTAAGTGTTTCCATTTTCTTGCTTCGAGTAATTTTGAAATCAACCAATGATATCTATGCTTCACTGTGCCATTTGAATCACTTCAAACTGATTTTACAAACAAAAGCTATGCAATTTAAAAAAAAATACACACATTTTTCTTTCTTTTAGGAGCTCGATATTGAAACAATTGTAACTCTGTAATTTCAGATCTCGAAGTTTAGAAATTTTGTCCTGTGGTAGATTTCTAGGTCCTCTTTCCAACCCCACAATTATGATTGAGATTGGATTCTTCAAGAAAGTGTTATGCCCAATCTCCCACGATGGCCTTATTATAGATTGGTTCAATAGAGTGAACTTGTACGGAATGCCAAGTGTCATTGTTTCAGCCTTTGGCCCTAACAATGATATCCAAGAAACAATAGTCTGTCCTCCTTCTTTCACTTTTTATAAAATTTAAATCGGATTCTTCGATAGAAAGTTATGATGATTTTACCAAGGTCACCTATTTGAGATGGAATTCTGAAGCCTACAAAAAACCTAACTTCCTCGGATCATATCTCTGAATATATAGTGAGACAAGGTCTGAAATTTGTACATGAGGTTCACCATGATTTCAGCTGCTCCTGGTTTTAATTTCATATTCTTAAGCTTCGTATAAAAAACGTTATATCAAAAGTTCCACGATGACTTGTTTAAAGGAGCGAAACCCTAGCATCCAAAGCTCTAATACCAATTGTTATGCAACCAACTCACAAATAGATAAATCAATGACTTAAAATTATCCTCTTCGAGAGGGAAACCTCCTTTACATTACATAAATGAACAATTCCTGGATGATTCAAAAGACAAAACCTCCTTTCTATACATAGGAGTATAAGGGGTCACAATATAATCAGAGCCGACATAGCAATAATAATGTAAGGGCACAACAATAACAATAGTGGACTTCTATGGGGCACAATAACAACAATATGGGGACAACATGAGCACAAAAATAACAATAAGGGGCCACACTTATAATAAAAATGACCAAATACACTAGTATTATAGGGACCTAACACATTCCATGAGTCAAAAAATAGATAAGATCATCATATTGTGAATTTGAAACATCAAGGATAGCACATATGTGATGAAGATCTTGTGGCTCCTGATTTTCTAAAATATTCCCTAAATCAATAGTTTGTATGACAAACTTACACAATCCTTAACCTCAAACAATCTTTGCAACCTTAATTCCCAAATAATACTCTTGCAGTGTAGTGACCCAATGGGATGTTTTCTCACCAAGGTCTTTCTAAATTAATAGATTCCTTACAACAAGGTAGGGCACAATTACCTTGGTGTGTAATTTAATTAGAAATGGTCTAAAATGTTTGACTGATTTGAACACTACATAAGGTTGCATTTCAACTTCTAAATATTTTATATAGGCTCCCAGTAATCTAGAATTGTTGAACGATATTGTTACTTCGGCACCTTGATCACTTTTCTGAGTTAAAATAACCACATAAGGGTGATCAAAAGAAAAAATATACAAAATAAATTCTTTATTGTAATCTAGAAAAAATGGGAGGGGGCGTGAATAATGGCTTCCTTAATTGAGTCAATTTCTTGCTTTTCTATTGCATTCCACTTGAAAATTGTACTCTTCTTGATCATGTTTTATAAAAAGAAACATTATTCAAAGGAAATTCAAGAATAAAATATCTCACAAAATTGATTTTGAACTAAAATGACTACATTGACTTCTTATTATGCTGAAGTGCAATTTTTGAAATAGATTCAACTCTATCTAGGTCAATAATTATTTAGAAACAATGAATCCGAAAAATTTACATTCTGGAAGAGAAATGAATGACTTTATATGATTCAGAGATACACCATAATTTCTGCATCATTCCAAAATTTATTTCAAGTCATGAATATGATCAATTCATTTTTTGGAAAATATGGTAGTATCATCAAGATATACAACAACGATTTTATTTATCAATCCTCTAAACGTAATATCCATTTTCCTTTAGAATGTTGCCCCAACATTGATAGGACCAAATGGCATATTTTGATAAGCATAGGTTCCCCATTTAGTCCTGAAAGTTTCCTTTAGGCTATTGTTGGGATAGACAAGGAATTGATTGTATTTATATAACCCATCAAGAAAGGGAATTAACTATGATCTAGCAATAGATTGTAGAATATGCTCCATAGGAGGAAACAAAAAATTGTATTTTTTTATGCTTTGTTAATATTTCGAAAATCAATATATTCATTTTGTTTCCAAACTAGAACAAGATTGGCTACTCATTTTATTATTTTTTAATCCTTTCACCTTCTTACTCCAAAAATGTTGAATCATCCCCCATGGTTGACATCATCATCTTGAATCCTATTAGTTCTTATAAAATTTATTTTGGTTGTACATTTTTCTTAGGAGGCCCATTTTAGACCTCAAAATTCCCCTAATGATAATTTCATCCAAAAATTTCTAGTGAAAATGGGATCTCTGTTGCTTACAATAATCTTTGGGTTTCCATGTAGCTTTTAAATTATTTCCATAAATGTAGTAGCAAATGTACTGGATTTAAATGGATGAGATAATGCAAAAAAGTGTGCATACTTGGTAACTCTATCAACTACCACCATGATGACACTCTTTCCTTCAGACTTGGGTAAACTTGTGATAAAATCCATTGAAACCTCCTCCCAACGTTAACTTGAATCAATCAACACTATTACCTTTTTCTTCTTGATATGTCCTTCTATCTTGAGTGTTTGAGGAGCGGTAATTCCTACCGATGCATTACAATATATGGTCGGATTCATTTCTTCTTTCTCTGGGGTTGGTTCCTGGTGTATATCCTCTTCTTTTGACGTTTCTTGTTCCTTTTCTTCCTCCTCTTCACAATCTATGTAAAATAGTTTCTTCTCAGCACACTTATGACCTTTAGTGTATTTTCTATCACAACTGTAAAAAATCCCTTTTGCTCTTTTTTCTTCCAATTGTTGTGGTTTCAACCTTGTAGGTTGTGGAAGGCTAGGGGAAAAAACACGTCCATAATTTTTCTTTTATTTTTTCTTGAAAACCTGAATGCCTTCTCCAATGAATCGGGTTCCTAAAGGTGAGCCTCATGTTGGATGTTATCCTTTAAAGTCCCTATGAACACATCCATATTATGCTCCTTTGGAAGATTGTTTACCCATATATTCAATTTTTGGAAGTCCTCAATGTGCTCTATCATTGAACCCTTTTGTTTGAGATTTATCAATTGGCTAAAGAAGTTGTTGATCTTTGTATCCTCATAATGTGCTATCATTTCCTCCATTAAAATTGACCAAGTGACAAGTGGTTTACGAGAACAAAGCCATCGATAACATACAAATCAATTGGGTTCTAAATATAAAGTTGCAATGTGTACGTTTTGTGTGGGTTGCACATTATGAAGATCAAAATATTGCTCCATTCGTAGTATCCATGTTACCAGATCCTTTCCATCAAACTTTCTCATATCGATCTTTGGAATATGGTGGGCCTTCAATCCAATATTAGATTCTATGAAATCATGATTAACATTTCTTTTGTTCTCATCATGAGTTTCATCTAATACCTTTTCGTCATTAGGAAGCATTTCTTGTAGCAACTTTGTCAAACCTTCCATGTCTACTTTTAAACCATTCTTCAAAACTTCCATGTTGCCTTTCATTTTTGCTTCTATACCATCCATATTAGCTTTCATGCCATTTTTCTAGCCTTCCATGTATGATTTTAGGCTATTCTTCAAACCATCCATCTTAGCTTCCATTTCATTTTTTGCTACTCTTCATGACAGAGAAATTTGTTGCACCTGGTCTCAGAATTTTGACATATCATGTTGCATTTATTCTTCTTCTTCATTCGTCATATTAGAGATTTCTAGTTGCTTACTAGGTGTTTCCATTTTATTTCTTCGAGTCATTTTGAAATCAACCAATGATATCTATGCTTCACTATGCCATTTGAATCACTTCAAACTGATTTTACAAACAAAAGTTAGGCAAACTTTTAAAAAAATACACACATTTTTCTTTCTTTTAGGAGCTCGATATTGAAATGATTGTAACTCTGTAATTTCAGATATCCAAGTTTTGAAATTTTTTCTTGTGATAGACCTTTGGGTCCTCTTTCCAACCCCACAATTCTGATTGCGATTGGATTCTTCAAGAAAGCGTTATACCCAATCTCCCACGATGAACTTATTATAGATTGGTTCAGTAGAGTGAACTTGTACGGAGTACCATGTGTCATTGTTTCAGCCTTTGGCCCTAAAAATGATATCCAAGAAACAATAATCCATCTTCTTTCTTTCATTTTTATGAAATTTATATCGGATGCTCCGATAGATAGTTATGATGATTTTACCAAGGTCACCTGTTTGAGATTGAATTCTGGAGCCTACAAAAAAACCTAACTTCCTCATATCATATCTCTGAACATATTGCGAGAAAAGGTCTAAAATTCATACACAAGGTTCACCATGATTTTAGCTACCCCTGGTTTTAATTTCATCTTCTTAAGCTTCGTATAAAAAACGTTATATAAAAAGTTCCACGATGACTTTTGTAAAGGAGCAAAACCGTAGCATCCAAAGCTTTGATACCAAATGTTATGTAACCAACTCACAAATAGATAGATCAATGACTTAAAAATTATCCTCTTCGAGAGGGAAACCTCCTTTACATTACATAAATGAACAATTCTAGGATGATTCAAATGACAAAACCTCCTTTCTATACATAGGACTCTAAGGGGTCACAATATAATCAAAGCCGACATAGCAATAATAATGTAAGGGCACAACAATAACAATAGTGAACTTATATGGGGCACAATAATATCAATATGGGGACAACATGAGCACAAAAATAACAATAAGGGGCCACACTTACAATAAAAATGACAAAATACACTAATATTATAGGGACCTAACACATTCCATGAGTCAAGTAATAGATAAGATCATCATATTATGAATTTGAAGCATCAAGGATATCACATATGTGATGAAGATCCTCTGGCTCCTACTTTTCTAAACTATTCCCTAAATCAATAGTTTGTGTGACAAAATTACATAATCCTTAACCTCAAACAATCTTTGCAACCTTAATTCCCAAATAATACTCTTGTAGTGCAGTGACCCAACGGGATCTTTTCTCACCAAGGTCTTTCTAAGTTAATATATTCCTTACAACAAGGTAGGGCACAATTACCTTAGTGTGTGATTTAATTAGAAATGGTCTAAAATGTTTGACTGATTTGAACACTACATAAGGTTGCATTTCAACTTCTAAATATTTTAGATTGGCTCCCATTAATACATGATTTTTGAATGATATAGTTACTTCAACACCTTGATCATTCTTCTGAGTTAAAATAACTGCATAAGGCTGTTCAAAACAAAAAATATACAAAATAAATTCTTTATTGTAATATAGAAAAAATGGGAGGGGGTGTGAATAATGGCTTTCTTAATAGAGTCAACTTCTTACTTTTCTATTGCATTCCACTTGAAAATTGTATTCTTCTTGATCATGTTTTATAAAAGCAACATTATCTAAGAAAATTCAAGAATAAAAGGTCTCACAAAATTGATTTGAACTAAAAATGACTACATTGACTTCTTATTATGCTGAAGTGCAATTTTTGAAATAGATTTAACTCTATCTGGGTCAATAATTATTTAGAAACAATGAATCCAAAAAATTTACATTTTGGAAGAGAAATGAATGAATTTATATGATTCAGAGATATACCATATTTTCTGCACCATTCCAAAATTTATTTCAAGTTGTTACACATCCATTTGGGCACATCAATCTCATCATCCAGATCAATGTTTTAGGGCTCATCAAACCCTAATTTTAGTTGCTACATGCCCTAAACAAGGCACCCCTTTGAATGCCTCCTTCCCAGACAGTTTCATGACTTGAAGACATATAGAAATAGCCTCTAGAGGGACCAACGTAGGTAGGCCCATGTAAGGGTACACTGTAGAGCAGTTAAATCCATGCTAGGATGCTCTGCATAGCACTTAAGCTTCCTTTCATCTACCCTAGGCGATATTGAGTGAAATTCACATAGGATTTGGGGAATATTCTTTTCTTTTGGAGTCATATAGAAGGTTCCCTCACCTATCAACTCCTATGAGCTTGAAAATGGATGAGGAATGAGTTAAGGTGCATCCTATCCTCTCATCCCTTCCTCCATGGAACTAATTCTAAGTATGGAAGGCCATTCAATGCCACCATTTATGAAAAAATCTCCTTCATCTTCTTATAAATTGACCACTCATCTAAGTGATCAGGGGCTGTATTATGTTGAATTGTAAGGAGATAATGTTGATATGAGATTTGGCTTTGAAGCAAGTATTGTAAGGCTACAAGTTTGTCATGCTTTTGATGTGATGTGGATGGGATCCAGGCTAGAGGAATGGTTTTGAATCAGACACCAATGGTTGTATTTCCTTCTTCTATTCAATAAAGTGTTTGAACCTTTCTCCCATATGTTTGTATTGTTTTATAATGATTATATGTGCGAATTGTATCTAATTCCTTTCACTTATATTCAATAGATCTTTTGCTTTGATCGATTCTTTGTTTTCTGTTATGTTTACATGTACTTCTCAAGCGTATTAAGTATGGGAAGGAGCGACAGGATCAATACAAAGGAGATGAGAGGATAGTGGAACTACAAGTAGGTCTTCTCATCTTATCTATTGCTTATAGGAAAAGACTAAAACACTTTAAACTGTTGTTCTAGATATGGCAACTTATCTAGGGAATTAGTATTTATCCGTAGATACTGAATTCTCCAAAACAAATTGGCGACTCCACTGGGGATGATCCTCTTTCCTAGTAGATTATCCACCTCCTAGGACATCCTTGCAAACCTTATTTGCGTTCATAGATTGTAATTCAACTCTTTGCATTGAAAAATTGGTCAAAACTATGTCAAATTGCCTCTTGAAATGGCTCACTGTCACCAGTGCAATCTTGTGAGGGACACAGTGCACTGCAGAGCACCCCAGGCTTAGGTACAGTGCTCCGAAGTGTACTGTCTCCCATTTAGGACGGCGCTGATCCTCCTGGGGTCAGTTTCCCACCTTTGGAAAGTGTTTTTGCCAACTTTTCTCTGTTTGTTTCTTTGTTGATTGATCAATGAATGTTATGTCTCAGAGAACAAGTTTTTATCTCCTTGTCTAGCCCTACTTTGAGTTGATTGATTAATGTTTCCTTAATTTTTTCTTTGTCATTATCAATCTATAGTCAAAGTTAGAATATAGTTGATTAATCTTCGTTCGAAAGAAAGTGCCGTAAAGTCTTCTTTCCTTCGAATCAAAATTGCCGTAAAAATATTCGTTCTTATGAAAGATTGAATGATTTTATGTGCATATTTCCTTTTGTTCATAGTCACATTAAGGAAATCGAAAAGAAATACATGCATGTTGCATTGAAAAAGTTTGTGTGTGCTCATAGGAATAGTGTAGGGAAATTGCATTAGATTGTGCTCTTTACTCTTTGATCAAAAGAAATTTGATTGCTATATCACTAAGTAGCTAGGATTTTCATCGTTAAATTGAATGGAAAGAATCCTTATCATGATAGTTGCATTCCTAGGAATTTCAGAATACATCACGTCGTGAACTTGAAAGGAAAATTCCTAAGCAAGATCAAATTAAATTAACATCAATTTACCTAATGGAGCATTGTCATTAACGAGAACATTTAGTGGTTCTAGGGTCGAGATGTGTTTCAGCGTCGTAAAACGAAGCAGTTGTCACTAACTTGTCTACAATACATCTTGAATGTGATACCTCATTCCACGTACATGAGTATATCGTAGCTTGTCCATGTACCTTCGAGTATATAGGGTGGTGTTACAATATGTAAACTCTATGGTAATGCTCTCACTGTGTGGTTTTGCATTAGACAGTGCTTATACAGACTGGGCCTCCACGTACCTTTGGGTATATATGGGAGGAGAACACTAGGTTGCTATCCATCCTTATGTAACCAAGGTGGTTGCCTTGTACACTCTGATACACCGAACACAACATTCGGGGAGATTCCCTACCCGTACTTCTTGGTTTGCTAGGAGGTATTCTGTAGTTCACTGTTGCTTGGTAAACCTTTTGCCTACCTTACCCCTTTTTGTTTATTTATTTTTTCATAATAAAATTAATCAACAATCATGGAGGAACATCAACCCTTACCCCTTCTTTTGTGGAGAACAACGAGTAAACCTCCTTTGCCACCCGTAGCTACACCTATTCGGTCAAAGTGGTCTCACTTAACTAAGTAAAGTGCATCAAGAACTCCTAGTTATTCATCTGAATTACCTGAATAATCTATTTTGGTAAGTACTGAGACTCCAACTACTCCAACCATTTCTGGTACATCCATTTTTCAAGAAGAAGTTTCACAATTACCTGAGGACATTAGCACTGATCCTAGTGAAACAGTAACCGAAGTTGTTCAACAACAAGTTGATCCTCAACTTGAAGTTTCTCAACAAGAAATTACTTATGAACTTGAATTAGTTCAACCAAAAGTTAATCCAGAACCTATCACAGTTCAAACAGAAGTTACATCTGAACCTGAAGTTGTTCAGGAACCTCTTTCTGAAACTGTTGTTCTTTTACCTGAACATCTGGAATTCGAATTTGAACATTTAGAAGTTGTTACTTTACCAAAAGACAATCAACCAGTTACCCATCAGACATCAGTAACTACTGAAACTTCCACTTTTTCAACACCATAAATATTTTACGGACCAGATGGTGAAGTTCTTCCACCTGGTTTAATTGTTGTCAAGGAAGAATTGGAAGAAGACTATACACTTGGAACCCCATTCCACTTTGGAACTAGGCTTTATCTTTACCCTCATACTCCTCATTTTACTGTTATGTTTGATCCTACTTATTTTCAAGTACCCATCGATTCTTTAGGACAAAGTTTGGGTCAGTTAACTATGGTTGAACAACCGTCAACATCCCAGACTATATCACCTGATGCAGCTACGGCATAATCTTCTATTGCAACTTTTTCGATGTTTTCTACCACACCTAAGTCACACCTATATGGTGAATTGTCCATCTTGGTTGGTTACCAATATTTATCTGGAACACACTCAGGGGTTACTTCTACACCATGGTCATCACCCATGTCCTCAACTGGAATTCTACCTATTTCTTCTTTAATGGGAACTCAACAGTTTGATCCTGCATATCACTACCAAGCTGGGCAATCTGGTCAACAAAGACGTATGTATCCATTAAATACTGGATTTCCACCATATGGAAAGCAATATGCTTATTCACCTTATCCTCCCTATCCTAGAGGACCATCATATGGTAATATCCTGCAGTATTCAGTTCAACCTAGAATTTGAGTTTGTTAATGGCAACCAATAATGCTAGTTCAGCGAAGGCTTGTGTATCCAACATAACCAATGTAAACTATGTCAGCTATTCCTACTACACCTGTTGTTACTACTGTACCACAGTCACAAGTTCAAATTGTTGTATCTCAACCAGTATAAACTGGTCCTTCTACCTCGCAACCACAAGCTTTGGGTCAAGAAGCTCAAGTTTCTCAGGTTGTTGTACAATAACCACTTGTGTCCGGGGTTCAACAACAACCTCAGGTTAGTATACCCTTATTTGGACTGACCCAAGCTTACACTGGTATAGTTTATTCACAACCTAGCCAACCTTTCATTGCTAGGCAACAACAACCATTAAATCAACAACAGTTGTACCAACAAAAAACAGTTGATTCAACAACTGTGGTAGTCACAATTTCAACAACCTTAATTCCAGCAATTCCAACCACAATTTGGACTTGCCCAACAAGCTCAACCTGGTTTTAGACAGTATCAAGCTTACCAAGGTCCTACTCAACAAGGCTTTGCAAGTTATGGACAATCGCAAATTCAACCTAGTTATCGACAACCACCTTATGCCGGATTTGTTCAACAACAACCTTATCAAGGTTACCAAATGCAGATGCCCTATGTTGGTATGAAAAGACCTATTACTCAGGCAATTCCATCATATCCTGGGTATGCTCAACCTGACTTGAATTGACAGTTTCCATTTGTAGAAACTTTGGACTTACCAGATTTAAATCGACTCACTAATGATCCAATCTTATATGCACCTTGGTGGCAGGTGATTCCGCATAAGTTACCTTCTGACATTCTGAAATTCAATGGAAATCTCGGAGAAGACCCATCAAATCATGTCATGACCTCTCATTTGTGGTGTTCATCAAACTCCTTATATGATGATTCCGTTAGACTCATCTTTTCCAAAGAACACTTACTAGTCTGGCTGCTAAATGGTACATTGAGTTACCAAGAGCTTCTTTCGACAATTTTACAACTTTAGCCACCACATTTTGACCCACTTACAGTTACCTATCAGATACGAGACTGGAACAAAACTCCTAACCAACTTGAAACAGACTACTACTACCCATATACCAGATCATATTCATGAGTGGTGGCGTTGTCATTGAATGGTTAAGACATATGTTCCTGATCAACTTTTGGTTGAGTGGTTCATAAAATCATTGTTGCCATCAATCATCAAGGATGTGGAAAAAGGTGGAGTTGTCACAGAAGAGCAACTGATTTCTTGTGCCCAATACTTGGATTTGATTTACACACAATCCGGAACACTCTATGACAAAATTCTCAATGCACCCTGACCAGCTTTCATTGTTCCTCCTCCTCCATAATCGATTAAGGACTCTCACGCCAAAGATGGTGTGATAGGTTCTTCGAGCACACAAATGGCAAGAAGACCATCTGGTCAAACTCTTGCCATTACCAACCAAACTACCAATGCATCAGAAAACACTCTTGCTTCCGAAGTTAATGTCGTGTCATCTGAAAAAGGCAAAAATCAAAAGCAATGAGGAGGCAAGAAAAAGGGGAAAACAAGAAGAAACAAGATAATTCCCCTCAAGAGAAATCATCTGATTCCTCTACTTCAGCAAGGAAACCTCATTATCCATGTATAATTTGTAATGATGAGCATTTTACAAGAGATTGTCCACACTGCTCAGAAGCCTCTAAACTTCTAAAGACTTCTAACACATCTTTAATGTTGACTGATTTGTTTCCAAACCCAGAGACACATTTGGTTGTGACAGACCATGCTTCCACATCCCAAGTACTCATGTTATCCATCACAAAGCCACAAAATGAAGTTTTGGTGTCAACGAGAAATAAATATTATGGAAATCCACCATCATCATCAAATAATTAGGCCAATGATCAACCTAATCCTTCGACTTCGACTTCATCTGAAAATATTCCACCACCTATTGCACCAGAATTGACAATAATACCACCAAAGGGATTTGTGCATAAATCGACATTTAACCCTCGAGCTCGAGCTACTCAGAATTATAACATAGTGGAAGATTTTGCTCAATCACCTTCTGCTATGTTGACACTTGAGGTGTTACAAAATTGTCCCTCCTAGAAGCAAGCTTTATTGTCAATAATTGGCGGAATAGACCCTAGGAATTCCAATCTTGTGGTTTTTAACCATGCGGGATGTACACCACAGTTACTGGCGCAATTAGCTTTCCTAATTCAAGTAAAATCTCTCAATAATAATTTTCACCGAACTATTAATGATGAGGGGGCATTTACTTGCATTAGGTCAGTGAGTTGCTGGAAAACACTTGGTTCACCGCCATTGTCACAATCACCAACTACGTTAAAAGCTTTTGACAGATGAACATAACCTGCTTGTGGGATTTTGAGTAACCTGCAAATCGAGCTAGGGGGAAAAATAGTTACTGTTGAAGTTAAGGTAGTTGATAGACCCCTCGATTACAACATTTTACTGGGAAGGCCATGGGTATATGCTATTTCTATTGTGGTTTCCATGTACTTTTGTACTATTGTATTTCCTCATAAGGGTGGAATCACAGTTATCAATCAGCTTGCCTTCTTTTCCAATAGTTCACAGGCTATAGGAAGCATTTCATTGGTACACGGACTCCCACTGTCACTTCAAAGTGTTGGAGTAGGTCTATTTAAAGATCCTTCCCTAATGGGTACTTTTACACTACCGTCACCATATGATTTGGTGGAAGTGGCAAGAGTAGAGACTTGCAACATGATTTGCTCTACCTCATCTGATTTAAGGAGGATTACCAACAATTTTGAAGTTGATAGTAATATTGAGGTCACGCCACTAAGCCCCATTGAACTAGCATAGCAATCAATTTTTCGGGCTTGTGCAGCAAACCCAAATCGCGTTCACCAATTGTACGGGTAGACCGTTTTTTAGAATATGGTACTTCTTTGAATCCTTTCTCACATATACATTCTACATATGGAGGAATCGTCCATTCAATGATGATAGGAGAAGAACCTTGGGAAGATTATCATCATCGTTCCCATCTTCAGATGACATCGAAGATTATTCAAATGAAATAAACCACCCTTCAGTTGTTGATTTCCTTTCGAATTTGGTTTTCATATACACAATAGAATTTGAGCGAAACCTATCAAATATTGAAGAAATGATTTCTATTAATATTTTGACCAAGCCTAATGTTGTAGAGAACATTCATGTCAGCAAATCTTGTTCTCTATCAGAACTCAATAGTTACCATACTCTCTTTTGTGAATTTAGAGATATATTAGCATGGTCTTACGAGGAGATGTCGGGCATTGACTCTAGTATTGTTGAACACAAAATCAAAAAGTACCCTGATTTCAAGCCAATACAACAGCGGCTTTGACCTGTTCATCCAAAGCCGCTGCAATTAAAGCAGAAGTTGAAAAACTTTTGCGTGCTAGTTTCATTTACCCTGTACCTCTTACTGACTGGGTTTCCAACATTGTTCTTGTCATGAAGAAACAAGGAACAATTAGAGTGTGCATCGATTATAGGGATGTAAATCAGGCATGTCCAAAGGACAATTATCCTACTCCTTTTATCGACCAGATTATTGGCGAATGTGCTAGATGCAAAATATTCTCATTTATGGATGGTTTTTCTGGCTACAACTAAATCAATATCTGCCCTCAGGACCAATCTAAAACAAATTTTATTTGTCCATGGGGCACATTTGCATA
Source organism: Pinus taeda (assembly GCA_000404065.3). Lineage (NCBI taxonomy): Eukaryota > Viridiplantae > Streptophyta > Pinopsida > Pinales > Pinaceae > Pinus > Pinus taeda. The sequence goes on along the minus strand of APFE030564213.1, from coordinate 164,650 downwards.
TAAGAATCTCCCATTCGGTTTGAAGAATGCAGGGGCCACATTTAGAGGGCAATGAACTATGCCTTCCATGACATCAAGCACATTTTTTAACCTTGCCTTGATGATTTACCTACTCATTCACGAAGCGGACTGATCACCCGCAACATTTGAGAGCAATATTTTTACAGTGTTGACACTACAAGATACGACTCAATCCACACAAATGTGTGTTTTGTGTTGGTTTTGGTCGATTACTTAGATTTGTAGTGTTTAGAGAGGGGATTTGACTCGATTCATTAAAGGTTTAGGTAATTCTTGATTTTACTCCACTTTCAAATATTTTAAAGTTATAGAGACTCCAAGGGAAGGAAAACTTTCTGAGGAGGTTCATTCCTAATTATGCTGAGATGGCTAAAGGTTTTACGCATCTTCTGAAAAAGGAGATATCCTTCCATTGGGATCAAGTTGCATAAGCTTCCTTTGATGCTCTTAAAGATACCTTGGTTAGAGCTTCATTAATGTATGCTCCAAATTATCAAAATGACTACTACCTATATCTCACCGCTACAGATACAACCATTGGCATGGTTTTAGTCCAAGCGGAAAATGGGATTGAACATCCAATTTATTATTTGAGGCATAATTTCAATGATACAGAAAGTAAGTACTCTTATGTCAATAAATTAGCTTTGGCAGTTGTGCAAGTTGTTCAAATATTTCTCCATTACATCCTGCTACGTAAAACAACTGTTACTTCATATTGCAATGCTATGACATACATTTTGTCACGTCAATTACTGGGGGGGAAATACTCAAAATGGATAGTCATTTTGCAGGAGTTTGATATGGAATTCATCAAGTCCAAATCAAAGAAATTTCTAGTTTTTGTAGAGTTACTTTGCGACCTTCCCTCGACCTCCATTGATTCAACATTTGAACCATCAATTTTGGATGAGTCTCTGTTTTTGATATCGTCATCTGACGCGTGGTATGGAGATATACTGATCTATCTCTAGACCCAAACTTTCCGACCTAATACCTCTTGCTCGCAACAAAAACGTATTCGATACCAAGCCAAAGATTATCTGATCATTGGCGACACTCTTTACCGTCGTGGTATCGATATGATTTTACAGAGGTTCCTCATGCATGAGGAAGCTAAGAAATCATTGAATGATTTCCATTCAGGTGCCTATGGTGGACACTTATCTTGATATGCAACCACACAGAGAATTCTCCATGCCTGTTACTTCTGGCCAACAATATTCAACGATTGTATTATTACTAGTAGAAGTTGTCACGCATGCCAGATATATGACTGAAAAAACAGATTACCACTTGCACCATTGCATCCAGCCGTTGTTGTTGGAACATTTTCCAAATGGGGCATTGAACTTCATGACATGTAACACCACCTCGGCCGGGGGCATGGCTATATTATAGTCGTCGTTGACTATTTTACCAAATAGGTTGAGGCGATGCCAACATTAAACAACAGTGGTGAAACAACTGCTCTTTTCTTTTTTAACCATGTCATTGCCCAGTTTGGTGTACCACAAGCCATAGTTATAGATCATGGGTCGCATTTTCACAATCACACGATGACTGGGTTGACTGCTAAGTTAGGTGTTATGAAACTAGCTCACAAAAAGATAGAAAAGATAGATCAACACCTTAGAATTCAGCCTCTTCGAGGGGGCAACCTCCTTTGCATTACATAAATGAATAATTCTTCGATGATACAAATGAAAAGACCTCCTTTCTATATATAAGATTCTAAGGGGTAATAATATAATCAGAGCCGACATAACAATAATAATGTAAGGGCACAATAATAACAATAGTGGGCTTCTA